>VZTV01004224.1:0-44762 GCA_013400875.1 Anhinga rufa
GTTCAAGTGGGTTTGAAATTAGGCGGAAAGAGTTTGTTCATCCCGAGGAACCACCGAAATGGATTAATAAGAGCTCCTTGTGTTACACTGGGAATCCTAAGAAACAACCAAGAAACAACCATATCCAAAAGAAAATGAGAATTATTAGACAAAGTAATGCACTTTGACATACTTCACTTTTGCATCTCATCACAGGGCAGCGTCTGTCAAAGGGCGGTCTCCGGTTCTCGTTAAATTTATCACTGGCATTGCCCGTCACTGGTATCATCCATCAGGAGATCATTACAGAGACTCAGCGGCTATTACTTTTTTATTAGTAATGAAACAGGGAGAAAATTGGTGGCACAGAACCGGTACAAATCATTAAGAGTGTCTGATAATTCTTCAGGTCAGAAAGCCCAGCTGCGGCTCAGCAGGTTTCCCAGATCTATTTCCCTGTTCTACAGTTGTCATTGTCCTGTGAAACCTCAACTCCTGCTCGGCCGAAAACCCCGCGGCCGCCGCTCCTCTTCCTGCGGGCAGCCGTGCTGGGAGCGCTCGCCCTGCAGCCACGGGGAGCCTCGGCCCAACCCCACCTCCGCGCTCCCACCTGGGGAAGTCTCCAGGGTCCGCTGGTGGGAACGGGGAAAAGGCGGCGGGAGGTTTTCTCCGGTGGCCCCCATGCTCTCGCTCCTGGGAAAGAAGGGGAGCAGCCCCTCATCTGCTCAGCTGTGGTCAAAGACTGCCCTTGATAGGCACTGGAAAAGATCTCTGCTGGCGCTCTTCAGCTGCATTTTAGTGGAAAATAAGGAAAATCTAGGCAGGACAAGCGTTGATGGTTTGAGTGGCTCCCAGCTCCTTCTCAAGGCAGATGAAGCCATGACAAACACGGAGATACAGAGGCACCTGAGCCCCTGGCCCTTATGAGGGATGGTTGGTTCGTTTGCGTTTTCACTTCTCCCAGATAACGGGGATCATTCGTTCGTGGAGGAGGTGGAGCACACCCAGCTGCCTGCAGTGGTCCTTGGAGGTGCTTGTTCCTCCCCAGGCTTGAGGCTGAGGGGTTTTATTGAGAGAGGAGCTGGTGGGGAGCGATCCTCACCTCCGGATGGCAGCGTCAGGTCACAGCATGGACAAGGTACGGACATGTCCAGGCAACAGAAGCGCCACCGTGCGATCAGCCACCTACCCCTTCCCACCCCGCGGCGTCACTGCTGTGAACGCTTACTTTCTGCAAGTTTTCCACATCTACTTTCTGGATTTATTTGCCAGTCGGCATGAGAGAAGGATGCTTGGCAGGTTCTCTCCATTTAGGAGAGCCTTTCTTATAAAATGGGAAGGAACAACCAGCAGCACTAAGGGCATATATATTGTTCATGAAGATATCTGAGCCTGAACACGGTCTGCAAGCTGTGAGCTCAGCCAGCTGTGTGGGACTGTTCAGCAGAACGGTGGGAGCCAAGAAAACACCTCTGCAGCAAGGTCCTGGTGTACAGCTTGCCAAAATAATATCACTTTATGGACCTTAGGGGTCACTCCAGTACTCCTGCACCATAATAATACGGATATGCTCTGCAGTTTGCAAAGCACCTTCTCAGGGTTAAGTGGTGGATATTCCCAATGCCGCTCCTTCCCGTTACAGCTGGGCAAGGATGGTCTTTCAGCCGCAAGCTGCGGAAGAGGGGAGGTTGTACGTCGTCAGCAATTCCCTGTGCATGAAGCAGTAGCTTGCCAGGGAGGAAGGACGATGGTAAACCACGGAGGTGCTGATTCTGGAAGTCCCTGCCAGGGGCCGGTCCCGCTGCCAGGGCACGGTGCCTTGCAGCCCCACAGCTGCCGTGCTCCACGGCAGAAGGGGAAGGTTTTCAAGCATTTCCTCAAAAAAAAAACCAACCCTGTACAAATTTAGATGAATGTAATTTTAAAATGAAAATAAATGTGTTCTGAAAAGTCAGAGGCTTTCTCTTGGAGAAAATATTAAAATGAAATGTCTTAGGTAGTTGGGGGGCAAGGGAGTTCAAAATAAAGGAAAAAATAGAAAAATCAACAGAACATGCCAGGTTTTTTTTTTTAAATCTGGATTTTGCACCTCTCATATACTGCCGATGGATATATTTTGGCCAACTCTAATTTCTACAATATCTATTAATACGTTATGGCCCATTCCTCTAAAAGAATACTTACCTGCTTCATGCAATTAATACTAGGGAAGCAGCAACCTTGATGCTTCTGGCCATTGGGTGTTAGGGAAAACAGGAAAAAAAGTATCAAAATCCAGAGCTTATAACCCGCCTAACCTACCCATCAGTTGCCCTTTCAGCATCCAACGTGGCTTTTGTGTTCTCAGTGTTCTCTCTGTTTAAATACATTCCTCAGCTCCCGCTCTGGTCTGCTGATGTACTTTGTCTGGTTGATATTTCTCTGGGGTTGCTTTTCCATTGTTATTTATTCAGGGCCAAGAGGCAGAATGCATTAAAGCCACCAGGGTGCCAGCGATATTTTAGTCTCTCCGAGTAATTCTTCTCCAAATTGTTACATTCATTCCCTTTTCATTCATTTCGGCCACTTCTGTGGATTTTCCCGGGGGCGGGAAGGGGGGAAGGCAGAGGGTCTGGTTTGACTTTCTAGCTGGTGGGGTTCACGTGCAACGAGCTTTGCTTTTACGTATGGGCGAGCGAGGGAAGCACGGGTCGGATGGGGAATAGGTGTGCAATGGTGCTCACGCACAGGGTCGTGCAGGGAGGTGGGGAGAGCCGGCCGGCTCCGCGGAGGGCTGCTCGGGGGGTGGTCTTGCTCGCCGTCAGCCACCCCTGGATGCAGGCAGCACCCGCAGTCCGGCCAGCCCTGTTCCCACGGCGGGGTCCCTGCGGGCAGCCGGACAGCCCCCGCACGCCCAGTCCCAGCAGCTCGGTGCTTCCTCCCCTCGCCAGTGCTTTGGGGCTCGGCGCTGGCACGCCTGCCAAAGGACGGCTCTGGTCTAAAATGAGTGTCGTCAAGCCAGGCCCTGCCCTTGTGGTGCGGGAGGTTTTTATTCCCATTTGTTCTGCTCTCAGTATACTCTGCAGATGCTCGGCTTTAATGAGGGACAGTCGGGCTTTTTTCCTTTCTCCCTCCCACCCCCCAAATAAAGTGCTAAATTTAGCTGCCTGGCATTTTTCACTGAAAATAATCTCGGGGGCCTCGCCGTTACGCAGCTCCCTGGTGCCCGGGACTCCGATGATGGGGCTCTCCGTCAACCCGTGGCTGCATGGGGAGCACTGGCTGCCGACCCGCCGAGACCTCCGCTGCAGGCAGCTCTCCCACAGCATCCCACCTTGAAGCTGTTCCCCAGGTACCAATCCCACAGATCAGGAGAAAAGCCCCGGCCACAACCACACTTGCTGCAGCTGCCCCATCCCAGTAAAGGGATGAAATCCCAAATCTAGCTTAACCTTACGTATTTGCCGGGGTTTGATGGTCCAAGCACCGCTCCCAGAGCCGGTGCTCCTCCTGGCTGGACAGACCGATGCCCGCTCATTAGGTCGGCTCCCAGGTGAGGTTACGGCCCTGAGCCATACAGGAGCTGGGAGCCTCACGCAGGAGCCGACCTAATGAGAGCGCATCGGTCTGTCCGGCACTGGTCTTCTGTCAGGGTGAAAATGCCCAGGTAATCCAGCCGGGGCCACCATGTCCTCTTACCCAGTCCTTGGAGCAGCGGTAACTTCAGGACACCACCAAAAGCCTCCCCCTGGCCTCAGTGCCAGCGGTCCGTACCACAGCGCTCAGTGCCAGCCGCCGGCATGATGGGAAGTAGGGTTTCTGGATGGCAGATGAGCGCAGCCGCATTGACCCGGTCTTCTGCGGGCTCTCCATCCCGCGACCACCCTTTTCTTGGTGCTGCTGTCGATGCCTCTGCCTTTCTTGCCCTTCAGAGGCTCCCTCGCACGAGGGTCCCCGGGACCTGCCTTGGTCCAGTTCCAGCTGTGGCATCAGGAAAAAGAAATGCTGATGTGAACCATAAGGCAGGGAGATGGCTGAGCAAAGGCAGTGGGAAACCTCAGAGCCCAGACCACAGGCCTCCCCCTCTGCCCTGGGATCCTTCTCAGCGCCCGGCAGAGCTGCTCTCCCAGCTCTCTCTTCCCCCGGAGAGTGTGGTTTCTCCTCTCTGCTGACAGCAGCTTTCATCTTTGCTTTTAGAGCACAAATACCTCATCCGCATTCAGGCTCTATCGCACGCATGCTGGTGATGAAGCGAGCAGCGCCCGTGAACCGGGGCGAGCCCCACGCGGGGTCCGTGGCGGGATGCAGGGACCCTCGTGCCAGCCGGGCTGCAGAGCCGAGAGCTCTCCCCAGCAGCCCAAGTGCAGGCAGGTTTAAGAAACCAATTTTGGACAAGAAATAAAGTCCCCAGATCTCATGCGATGCAACATGTTCCTGTCTGGAGTCATTTAGCATCACAGACGCTTCCCAGGCAGCCACGGTCTGTACCAGCACACGCGAGGACTGCATGTGGGTTGCAGCATACCCTTCAGGTGACGTCTTGGTGCGATTACAGGCAGCAGTGGCCATGCCTGGAGGCTCCAGAAAGGGGAGCGGAGTTGCTGCACTCACCAAAGAATGAGGGGACTTGCTCTGGGGCAAGAGAAGGGCCCACCAGACCCCAAAGCAGCACGGTCCTCTCCTCCCCACCTGCCCCGGCTCTGCAGCACGAGCTAATCACAGCGCCTGCCTCTGCTATTCTGTTCCTATCAAAAACGTCAGGCTCTTGAGGCAACTTGATATTTATTCCTGGCTTTTGCCCCTCCGCTTTCCCTGGAGCGGGTGATATATGAACAGTGCTGCGCTTCCACTCCTTGAAGCTGCTCCGTCAGCCTGATTCATGCCCCCGGCACTCGGGGCTCGCGGGCTACCCTGGGGCTTTCTCAGGGTCACGGGGCTACCTTTGGATTTCCTGGATTGTCTGAATTCCTCTTGCAAAGTTGCTACATTTCTTAAATTCTATTTTTGGATTAATGAACATTTGGTAACAATACGAAGCCTGTTTGTAGCCAGTGGGGTGACCCTCCTAATGTATTCCCCATGCCTCCTCTTCCCCACGGGCCAAGTTCCTCCCCAGGACAGCCCTGGAGCCTTTCCCGTGTTTACCCCAGGAATGAAATCAGCTCCACGTCTGCCACAGCAAAGTTCCTCTCGGTCCACAGGCACTTTCTGTTTTCCTCACCTGCCCGAGAAGGAGAAAGGAAGGAGGGGAAGCAGATGGAGGCAGAGCTGCAGCGGTGAAGTGTGAGAAAGGACACGGGGAAGAGGAAGCACGAGCACTGCATCAGGAAATTCTTCCGAGCAGGGAGAAGTGTCAGACTGGGCAATTGCCTTCACAGGAGCGGGGAACAGCCCCGCGTCTTTGGGGGACAAAAGGGAGATCTGGGTTAGAGCAGGCCAAAGCCCATTGAGCCCTGCACTGGCTGCGAGCAGCGGCGCAGGGTAAGCGTCACCGTGTTCCCCTCCATGGCGTGAAGGAGGAATTTCCCACGGTGCGGAGCCACCGCTGGACTCCGGCCAGCCCCAGCTACCTGGTCCCACGGCGTCCCCCGAGCCCCCAGGAGCCAGAGGCCCCTCGCAGCCACCCGGACCCGCCGGGGCTTCCCAGCAAGGGCTTTCATGCCAAAGGGGTGGGAAGCCCACGAAACATTCCGAGCTGGAGCCGGTGCCACGGCTGCACTTCCAGCACCGCGGGGTCCCCTCCAGCTGACACCGTGCGGGGAGAGTAGCTGGTGGTTTGATGCAAAACAGGGGAGAAAAAAGGTCCCCGGTGACTTTTTTGCCAATTCCATCCCCAAATAATTCTGTAGAGAGAACTTTTGTGTAATTGGATTAAGTGTGGGGAATTTGTCCTTGTTGACAGATTGCACAGGCACTAAACCAAAATCATGGGGGTTTTTCACTTAATTTTCTTCCTTTCTTTTGTTGGAAAAAAAAAATATGCAAATAGTAATTCAGGTTTTCAGCCAAAACAGATTTATAAAACCCTGATCCAGAGGATGGATTGTTCCCCATTAGTCCCACAAAAGCCACTGAAAACCCTTTTTGCCTCTAGTTTCGTTTTATGGGCATGAGTAACTTCTGCACGGCCTTTTTTCTGAAAGGGTAACATTTTTTAGCGGCAACCCTTGTTTAAGGTAACTGAAGCCACAGAAGATTCCAGTGATATATACACTCTAAAAAGGAAGGGCTATTAAAGAGATAAGATATTTGGAGAACATACTCTCTGCAGTGTTAAATAGCGGAGGAGGGAGATAACTTGGGAACTCTGGTAAAGCCACCAAACATTAGGTGAATAAAACTGTTAGGGGAATCAATTTTCCCTGCTGCAGAGATTGTGTTTTCCTGAGTGTGATGTTTATACATTGGCTCCTTTCCCACAACACAGACACATTAAACTCTCGCGCAGGGCCCCATCCAGCGCTCGCTGCGGCGGCTGGAGAGGCTCGGGGCGAGTTCAGCACAGGAGCAGGGAAAGCCTGGCTTAAAACCGGCCGTCCTACGCCATGCACACGGGTCTCACTCGTGCCGCGAAACGCATCCTACCGGCGGCTGCAGCACCCTCAGAGGCACCGCCGGCTCATCACACGGGTGAGCCAGCACCATGGAGCCGGGGCTTATCGCCCGAGCCGAGCCCCGTGCGGCTTTTCCCTGCAAACAGGGCTTTGCCGCGCAGTCGGGTCGTGCAGCAAAGCCAGCGGCTTGCACAGCATGCCAGGACATCCAGAGCTGCCTCTGCCCCGACAACTAATAGCCTTAAGTGTGCAGAGCCGGCTTTAATGACAGTTATTTACAGAGTTATATGGGCCATATCCAGCACTCTTGGATCGGCCCCCGATCTCATAATGAGATTACCAAGTTTATTTTAGTGGAGAAAGACACCAATAAAAAGGATTTAAAAACCCCTCGGAGTCTAGCCATACCCCAGAGCGCCCAGCCAGTGGGAGAGCTCCTAAAACTTCTCCGTTTCTTTCCTTCCGGAGGAGAGCCGAGGCCGCTGCCTCCTGCGTCTCTGTGCATTAGCAGCGTCTTCCCAGGTTGACCCCATGTATTATGGATGCGCTAAAATCTTCATGTTCTGAATGGAAACTGCATTATTCATGGCTCTGCTTATAGTTTCTCTTTAAAAGCCCTGCAGCCTTTTAATGAAATGCTCCGATTTTAACATCAGCTAAGACCAGATATTTTTGTTTAAATTTTTTAAAAGTAATCTCTGCGGATTTTTCTCCCCCGTTCTCCCCCTCTCTTTGAAGGCTCAAGGCCACTCAGAAGATGGGATGGTGGTGGTGGAGGACAGAGGCAGATGAAAAACCGTGAGGGTTTGGGGAGCGATGGGAGCTGCAGCCACGTGCCGAGGCCCCCGCACCGCTTCCAGCCCCGCACGTGGCGTCGGAGGTGCTAAACCCCCTCCAGCTAACCGTGGGGAGCAGCAGCTCATCGCTGCAGCCAGCGAACGCACCGGGCACGTGCTGTTAAGCCTGTTCCAGCCTTGGGCAACTGCAGCTTCTCCCGGGAGGGTTTGGTTTGAGTCGCACCAAGGTTTCCTTGCAACTTTCATATGACAAGGGAAGGGGGGAAGTTGGGAAGAGTGACACCGCTTAGGTGTTGCTGGGTAGAGTCGGGATTAAGTACAGAAGGCGTAGGCAACGGGGGGTGGCTGGGACGGAGTGGTGTGGGCACTCCACACCAGGTCACCTCCGCCGAGCAGCCTAAGGCATAGCCATCTCCTAAGGCTGGAGCGAGACGGAGCTGAGCCGGCGAGCCCTGCGTGGTCTGGAGGCAGGGAGGGAGCCCCGGAGGGCTCTGCCTTGGGGCGCAGGAGCACAGCGTGGAGCAGATGCAGCACCCGCGTGGGCACAACCCCAGCCCCGTCCGTCCGTCCGTCCATGGGGCTGCCTCTGCCTCCACCTGCAGTGAATTTGGCCTAATGACTTAAACACAGATCCTGTTTCCATGCAAACATCCCAAGTGTTCTGTCCCTGGTGGCGGGGAAACTCCTTAAATCAAAGCCGGGCGATCCGATAGCCGGGTCTGCAGCTATGCGCTTTATTGATCACATCTGGGCTGCCGGGCTCCGCCGGGGCTGGGACGGGGCTGCAGCAAACTGCGGGCTGGATCCCCGGGGACGCGTTTCTTCCCCCCCTATTGCTCCGCAGCCCTGGCCCTGCGCAGCTCCTAACGCCGAGTACGGGAAGGAGAGAGAAGAAATGCAGCGAGCCTCTGACAGCACGAGCCTTTCTGAGCGTAATACCATGGATTCCTTTTGTTTCTCGAGTTCCCAAGAGTTTCTAAGCACATTGAATGTGGTTATTATTGTTTGGTATGGTTTTGTTCTAATTCCTTGTTACCTCTGAGACTTGGGTATAGAAAGGTTTGAAAAAAGCAAGAGATTTGAGGAATTTCCCTTCCGCTCCCCTCCAAATGTGATTAAACGCGAATCTCCCCTCCCTTCGGTGCAGGGCTGTGACGTGCCGCGGCAGTGGCTGGCAGCGCGGCGCCGGGGTGGCCGGCCAGGCTCGTGGGCCTGCGCCGTGGCTGAGCGGCTTCCCACGATCCCAGGCTCATTCCCGAGCTGCTCCTGGTATCTCCTGGTCGTTAGCGGTGTGGGCCGTGCCGGCGATGGCGGGGTGCTGCGCAGCCGTCCCACCGCGCTGTCTGCCGTGGCTCAGTTGCTCCCTGGGATGGAGCACCGTGAGTGATGCTGCATCTCTCCCCACAGGTTTCAATTACGTGAGAAGAAGGTTTTGGAGGCAATTAAAGGTTTCACAGCTTATGGTCACCAGCGGCTCGTCCGTGGTCACCTTGGGAGGGCGGCAGGGAAAGGCAGGGTGGGGGTCTTGTGGGGGAAAGCGGAGGACGAGCCTGGCTGCGCAGCGGCGGAGTGGTCTGTGCTGACCCGGATGGCTCTCCCCAAACGCAGGTGCCACGCGTGGCTACAGCGCCGGCGGGACGATGCTGCCGTGCCCTGCAGCGTGGAGGCTGCTCAGCACGTCCCAGCAACGCCCCGGGGCGCAGGGCAGCCCCCGCTGGGGTGCCAGGTCCCGCACGGCTCAGCGGGACGCTTGCACTGTGGCTTCTGCTGGCACCTCCGTGCTCCCGCGTCCTCCCCCTCCGCCTGTCAAGGGCCGCTGATGAGAAGCGAGCGGCGCGGCCCCTCGGGGAGGCGGCAGTCATGTCCCATTTCGGAGGCAGGATTCTTCCCGTCACATTGTTTTGTCTGTAAGCAGGTCACCTCTCGTTTCCATAATATCACATTTCCAGGACAGCGCTGCCCGCAGACCTGCCATTCATGCTCGATTGGAGAGCCGTTGTTGCCTGCAAAGAGTGCGGATATAAGTGATGTCTTAATTCATTGCACATTCTTAAATAAAGGGGAGAGAAAGAAAAGGAGCGGCTCAAGGTCAACACTCGTTGCTGAGTGAGATTTCTTCAGCAGATTGTCTAAAATAGCCTGGAAAAAATAAATAAAAGCAAACTGATGGACACTCTATATTGAGGTAATAGGGGGGTGAAGATGAAAGGAGAAGTACCAGCTTGACTGCTAGCTTGGTGTGAGAATAAAACCCTTGCAAAAATATTCTCAATTGGTATTTTAATGGCTGGCTTGAATGCTTAAAAAAATATAATTGCTGACTTGATCATTGCAGATGCGGAAGGCGTTTGTGCATGGCTAAAGCTGGGAGAAACCTTCAAAAATTATTTAATGAATAAAACTCTTAAATTCTTGCTGGAGCTGACCAAATTCATTTGAAGTCAAAAGAAAGACTCTCCATGACTTCCTTGAGCATTGGATCAGGCCCTCTGAAAGGATTTAGGAGGCTTTTATTTTGCTTTGTGTTCCAGAAATATTCCTACGAGTACTTGGTGGGGGTTGTTAACTGGAATTTTTGGTGGAAGATGAACTTTGCAGATTCTCAGTGCAGTACATTTGACCAGAAATGCTCTCCAGAGCTAGTCAGTTAATCCCAAATTGCTCCCAATTCCCACTTTTTAGGAAAGTATTCTCTTTGGTGGCCGAAATAACGGCACGAGACTGCGGTGACGGAAGCACAAGGGGAGGAGAGTCGCAGACATCACTAATGGGACTCACTTGCAGGCTGGTTGTTAATATAAAAACCTAAAGCAGCAGAACAAGCTCAAGAAGTTAAATAATGACTAAGAAACCCCAACTGCATTCATAGATACCTCGTGCGTGAAGTACAGGGCCATATTCATGGGGTCAGCTACGGACCATGCAATCCTACTTGCAAATAGAATCACAGGATCATTAAGGTTGGAAAAGACCTCTGGGATCATCAAGCCCAACCGCCAACCCAACCCCCCCACGCCTCCTAAACCATGTCCCCAAGTGCCACGTCGGCACGGTGTTTGAACACCCCAGGGACGGTGACTCCCCCACCGCTCTGGGCAGCCTGTGCCAGGGCCTGACCGCTCTGGCAGGGAAGGCATTTCTCCTCATATCCCATCTAACCCTGCCCGGGCGCAGCTCGAGGCCGTCTCCTCTCCTCCCATTGCTGGTTACTGGGAGAAGAGCCCGACCCCCCTCCCCACAGCCTCCTCTCAGGCAGCGGCAGAGAGCGATGAGGGCTCCCCTCAGCCTCCTCTTCTCCAGGCTAAACAACCCCAGTTCCTCAACCTCTCTCCATGAGACCTGCTCTCCAGAGCCTTCCCCAGCTCCGCTGCCCTTCTCGGCACACGCTCCAGCAACTCCATGTCGCTCTTGTACTGAGGGGCCCAAACCTGAACACAAAATTATTATTATTTTTTTTTAGGAGTAGGGAAGTGATTGTGATCGTAGATTCTTGCAGAAAAAGGAATCTATCAAATTTTTACAAGGTAAAGGTGTAATTTGTGTTAAATAGGTGCAAGAATTCTGCCCCTTGAGGCACCTCTTAGGCTTTGGTTTTTGGTTTGTGGTTGGTTTTTTTTTGTTTTGTTTCGTTTGTTTGTTTGTTTAAGTGTTCCCACAGAAAGCTTTCATTAAGTGCCATTTAGATATACCGTCTTGATCCTTTCACCATAGTCTCAAAAGAGGACAGACATAGAAACACACTGGGAAGGAGAAAAGGAACCAAACAAAGCACAGCAAGCAAACCAAAGAAACCCTAGTATACGGCACCCCGTGTGCTGGAGGAAACTTCTTAACGAGGGGAAATTATTATTTTATTTCTTTAAAATAAGCATTTGCACAAAAGAGATACTGAAACAATGGCAGAACGTTGCTGGGGTGGGGTGGAATTACCCCAGTGGAAATCGCAAGCCCGCAGCCGACCGCCTCGGGAAGGTTAGCCGCAACGGCCGCGCTACTCGTGGGAGTTCGGCTCCCCCGTGCCAAAGCGCCGGGTCTGGTGTTCCAGGTGCGAGCGGAGCAGGCCCGGGGAGGCGCCGGAGGTCCCGGCCATCCCTCGCAGCACCCTCGGGAGGTGGGAGGCGTGGGAGCCGCCTGCCCCTGTCCCCGGCTGGGCGTCTTGAGCCGCGGCCCCCCGACTGCCGCTCTGGCTGGCTGCTCCCAGCGAGACGGCGAGAGCACAGGTAGCGAGTGTGTGTCGCATTCAGGCTGTCGCGTCGCAAGCAGTGTCAGGAACAATTCCCAGAGCATGTGTGTGACAACCATTAAACATCAGCTGGGCACCCGTACCCCGATGTGACACAGCAGAGAGAACGGAACCGCCTGGGGAGAGGGGAGAACCAAACTGCTAGGAGGCACAGATAATGCAATTGCGTATTTTATCCAAAGCATTACTTTCTGGTCAAAAAGAAAATACTCTTGAAAAAAAAAAAAGATTAATTAAAATGTAGGCGGATGCCTCATAGGATATTTCATGAACACAGTGATTACAACCGTGCTGACAGCTTCCTGGCATGGAGAGCTGCCGAAACTGATAACACTTTCAGTGGCAGGGCACGAGAAATGCTGTTACGTACACAGGAGTTTCTGACCATTAAATACCACGGAAAGCAAGCATCGAAGCGTCCGTCAGCAGCAGGACGAGCCGGAGATGAGTGGGCTGGGGAGAGCGCTGAGTGCGCGCCTTGCCTTGGCGAGGTAAATTGTGCGGCACTTCTCACGCATAAGCAGCGCCGCAGGAGAATCGTTACGGTGGCAAGGACTCAAAAGTTAGGGAAAGATGGACTGAAGTTGTCTTTTATGTAGGATCCTCCCTTCCCCACCCTCCTGGCAGGCGCACAGTGAGTCCCAAGCTGTAATAACAGGATCACACAGGTGTGGGAGTTTTTACGCGACGTCTCTCGGTCGGGGCAGGGCACGCACGCAGCTCCGCTGACAAGCTGCTATTTCCCACTTTGGCTTGTCAGTGCTCATGGGTGGATGCATTTACTGCATTCCAGCAAAACAACAGCAAAGCCTAAACCTGCTCTGAAGCTAGCTGTGTTTAGTCACCCCTTGGTGGGCTTTCCTTCGGCGCCTGTTCCTGCCCCACCACTGCCTTCACTTCTGTGAAGCAGGATTATTTCCACACGCGATGTGAGTGCCTGCCAGCTCTCCCACTTGCTTACCGAGAGCTGAAGCACAGATATCACAAGATTAAAAGAATCGACAATTTTGAATGCCCAATTGAAGGCAGCTGATTTTTTTGATGGCACTTGGCCTTTTATATACTACTCTCTATGTTCAAAGCACAGCTCTTGACGGCTTCCTTTGGAGCCACAAATGTTTAGCATTTCTGAAATCAACTCCCACGGTCGCAGATTTGAATATCCAGGAAATAAGGCGCATGTGCGATGTTATGTGCACCAGCGAAAACCATGGCTGGGGAGGCCAGCTGGCATCGTGGCCCGAGCTGTGGACCGGTGGCCCCCAAAAGAGTGCTCGAGCGCCTGAATCCCAAGCCCGTCCTTCCTTTTCCTGCTTCACAACCTCCGCCCTGATCAGGATACGGCGTTTCAATGGCAAAGACACAGCAAATTTTGCTGGGCGAAGTGCAAGCTGTCATTGCTCGAGGCTCAGCACGTGGCCAAGCTCGACTGTGTTTCCCAGGCAGGAGGACGTGAAGGGCACGTCCCAGGCACAAAGACGCCCTCCCAGTTTTGAAGCTCCTGCTGTAAAGAGACCAGACGAAGAACAAGAGCATCGTAAAGAAACGGTTGCCAGAATCCAGCATGTTTTTTTACACGAGCTTCATTCTCGGGAACAGATTAACCGTTTTGGCTGAAACTCCCCGGAATGATTTAGCTTGAGGCAGACACCGGCATGGAAAATTTCATCTCAAACAATTAAAGTTTGGCAAAGCCGCGAGCAACCGAAAACACAGTCTTGTAATGTGTGGAACAGGATAAGCTCAGTAACCGGCATTGCACCCAGCGCCCCATTTACTCATCTATTTCTGTAATTATTTGCTTAATCACAGAACACTTTTAATACTGTAAGCATAATTAATGCATTATTAAGAGCCGTGCAGGCCATAAACCTCCTCGTGTTATAAGCAGAATAATTTGCATTTGCACACATTTTTTCATCCAAAGATCTTAAAGCACTTTCCTGAAGTAGACATCATTAACCCCAGGTTACAGATGGTGAAACTGAGACAGAGCGAATGTAAAGCCAATTGCCTCTTTCATTGCTAATGTCCTTGTCTGGCAGATTGCTCAGACGGGGCGTCGTGCACCGGAATACACAATCGGCGGGTCCTGCCGCCGTGGGGAGGATCCGCCGTGCGCTGCTGAGCCGAGCCGACACCTCTCCGTGGATATCCAGCCTCCGCGCTGCCTGGTGGCTGTGCCTGCCATCGCGGGGCGGCCGCTGGCGTCGCCCTGCCCGAGGCTCCGGAGGGAGAGGTAAAAGGATGGCGCCGAGATCGTAGGGGAAGAGCAGAGACGCCGTGGGGAAGAGCAGAGACGCCGTGTCCGGGAAGCCGGCCGGAGCCTGAGCTCTGCTGTCTCCGTGTCCTGCCTGGGGACGGGACTCCGGCAGCCGGAGGGGTGGGCAGTGCTGGAGGAGATCTGCAGTCTCCCTCCGCGCCGGCAGCCGAGCCTAGCACCTTGGCCCAGTTTGCTCTGGGAAGCCTCCAGAGGCAGGATCTTCCTAGGACTGGAGCAGAGTGAGCCTGAAGCACAACCTGTACATCCCCCGTCCCCAGGAGCCCCTGGGGTGCCTGAGCTGCGGGAGCAGGCACAACTGGCTAACTCCCCCCCGAACCCGGTGCTTGGCATTCACCTCCGGCCGTCGCAGGCTCTGGACGCCTTGCCGATGGATAACAGAGGATGCGCTCGCTTCGCTCCTGTTTACGCAGGTGCTAGTTTGAAGTGCAAATGTTATTGTTTATAAAATATTTTGCAATTCATTTCCTGAAGGAGCAGCAGACCGGTGCGACGTGGCAAAGCCCCGGCAGCGGCTGTCCCGGCGCCGGTGCTCAGCGAGGCGCCTGTTGCCGGCAGCGCGCTGGTGCCCCGTCCTCAGCACATCACCCCTGCAAGCCCTGCTGTCCCCGGAGGGCTGTGGATGGAGCCGGGTGGAGAAGGAGGTGAGCGAGACTCACCTAGGGAACCCCAGCCTTGGGAACCCCGCTGGAGGGGAGGGCCGTTTTCCTTCCTGAGGAACATTTTAGGTCTTCCTGGCTAGAGACAGCCAAGAGTGCCTGGAAGCAGAGAGCAAGAGAGATCTTCGTCCAGCATGCCCACTGTGACCCGCGGTGGGGCTGTGCCGCGCACTCTGGTTCCAGGCTGCTCCCCACAACACCCATGCAAAGGGGAGGCGGAGGGGCAGGAGCGGAGGAGCGCCCTGCCCTCCGCCGCGGTGCACCCCCGGTGCCCGGGCTGCAGCACTGCCGGCCACCCCGTGTCTGCACCCCCGTGCCACGCGGCGAGCCGTCTCAGGGCCGAATTGTCTCCCTCGATCTGTCTGGTTTTGATCAGGCTTTCCGTCCTGGAGCTGAGAGACTTCCCCCGATGACAGTTTCGTCAAAACGATTACTTTTCGACACAAATCCTTGGTTTTGACAGCTCAACATTTTCTGACAAAAACCAAAACAAAACAAGGCGGTCTTGGAAATTTCTCAACCAGCTGCAGCGCAATGTTGATGAGATTGTACATATTTGGGTGAGAAAAGGAACGGGAAACAACTGTAAGCTTTCCTAGTTTGGCTCCCGAGGATTGTATTTCAAAGCGTGCGACAGACCTGACAAACCCCGGGCCCTCGCAAACAAGGAGAGCCGGGTGAAATACAGCTGCCGTCCATCACGTTAGCACTGCGCGGGAACCGCTTTGGACAGGAGGCAAAGGAAACCACGGTCGCGAGAATTTGGGGAGGACTATAATTGGTTCTTTTCACTGGAGCTTGTCGAGGAGGTTTGCTGCGGGAAGGGCGGCGGGGCTCCGGTTACTCGGCACGGCCAGGCAGCGCTGACCAGAGCAGCGTGTTTCCATCAGCTCACCCATCACCGGCGCCAACGCGCAGTTTAACAGTAATTGGCTAAGAAGTGTCAGCTACTCAAACCCGTCTTGCCTTTTAATATTTTTCCTGCCTAACAGCAACCTGCTCGCCTGGAATTTTAAGGTCCTTCAAGGCTGGGCTGCGTCGGCTCCGCTTTTCCAGCAGTCAGGTCCCACTTCTGCTCTTCAGCTCCTCTCCTCGCGCCTCCTGCACCCTTGGTCTGGAAAAAGCAGAGTAGGCTGAAAATAACCCCAGACTTCCAGCATGCTAGGGATGGTGGTGTTCTTCTGTTTCACGAGTTACATTGCAAGGAGAAAGAAATTTTAAAAATTATTTTTCAGAACGTTATTCAAACAACAAAAAAAAGAGAAGATATTGTTGATAAAAGCCAAACTCTGCTTGGGTTTATTATTTTTAATAAGCCCCAAAGTATTTATCAAGCCTGCCTGTTTACCTAGGCAGGGTGAGGAGAAGAGGCAGGAAGCGGGAGCGCGTAGGAAGCGCTTTCCCAGCGGGGGAAGGCTGGGACGAGGCTCCGGCGGGGCCGGAGGCCCACGGGAGCGGTGGCTGGGGGTGCCCAGCCCCAGGGGTGGGTGTCCCCGGCAGTGGTGCTCCCCACGGCGCAGGCAGGGGCAAGCAGCCTGCACCTTGGTACGGGGAGGATGGAGAGGGAGAAACACACCACCAGCAGCAGAAAATCAACTCTCCATAACCTTCCCCACAACAGGGCTTGGCTCGGAGACCCTGCGTTGGCTGCTTTTATGAATTCTCGAGGCCTGTGCAATAAATAATTGGGTTTCACCTGGCCCATGGGAAGTTCTGGGACAACGACGTACCTAACTCCACCTGGAAGATGCTCCTGGGTGGGGTGCAGGGACCTGCAAGGGCTCTGCTGGTCATGGGAACTGGTGACCTTGGAGGCTGGTCCTTCCCAGGCCTGTGTCCGGGTGGAAGGTGTGAAGCAGTAAAGCTGTACCACCTTCCACCGAGAGCTGTCCAGAAAGAAAAGGGCAGGCTGGATGTCCTCGGGGGGTTATGATAGCTAGAAATACTTGGGCACTGAATGTAACAGCCAAAAGAAATACGAGAATCACAGAGGAGATATTGGCTCCCTTTGGGGGAAGATGCTTGAGCTTTTCCATTCCCGTTTCCAGCAAAAGAAGACTGGAAAAACAGCAAAGCCAGGACTAATCCATATATTCGGTGAGGGGTTTCGGACTTCTCTTCAAAAGGCCCTTTGACCAGGGAGGGGCAGGGGTGAATTCCCAGCACGCTTGCTGGGAGGGGGGTGAAGGGTTTGGGATGGGCTCTGGGCCACCACATTCTCCGGCTCTTTGCAAGCCCCGGGGCCAGGCCAGGGGGTGCAGGAGGAAAAGCAGGTGCTGCTGATGCCGGGGGGGTGGCCGCTTGTGGGGCACAGCGGGCTGGGGGGCGTCAGGCTCAGCCCTCAACCCCACTGCTGCCTCTGTGCCCAGGCTGATGCTCTGCAGCGGGGGCTCACGGGCTGCTCTGGGAGAAGAAGGGGACAGCCGTCTGACCTTAAGGGGAGCAATGATTTAAGGGGGAGAAGACGCTGGAAGGAAGCATTAACCCAGCCATGCTCTTGGGTGCTTGCTTTGGAGCTTGCAGGAGAGCTGAGGGCCGGTTTGCGCATCCCGACAGCAGCAGAGCAAGGTCTGGGGCGTGCACAGGGCCAGCCCGGTGCCTCCGTGCTCCTCCAGCCTCCTGTGCTGCTGCTCTCCAGCAAAATCGCTCAGCCTGAGCAGGTCCAAGGAGTGGGTGAAAGGAAAACAGGGCTAAACCCAGCATTTCTAGCCATTGAGAAATGCCTGGATTTGCCGTATTTTCTGTGGGAGATCAGGATAGGGAGAAGGGTACAGATGGGGGGACGCCCGCCCGGCACTCCATCCACACTCCCCTTTGCAGTGCTTTGCTGACTCAGGGCCACCACGGAGAGGAAGGGCACAGGGACGGCGCCAGCCCGGGCTGTGGAGCCATGGCGCTTGCCCTGGGGAGGAATCTGTGCCCGGTGCCGCCCTGTGAGCCCAGCCGCCTCGCCTGCCCAGCCATTCCTGTAAGCACAGCACTGACAGCCCGGCTCTGCGCTCCGGTGCGGCTCGGGACGTGTAGCTCCTTGGCACTGGAGAACTGGAGCAGGAGGGAGAGGCTTGATGTTAATTGAGAGCGATGTCTCTGAGATATGAGAATTTGAAAAACGAGACCTTAAACATGGCTGTGCAAGCTATTAGGGAGACTGCTAAGAGGTGGAGGAGGGAGCGAAGGGCTTTTCGTTTTTGAAAGTCTTCTTGGTTCCACTGGATAATCCCAATTTACAAAACAGCTGAGTTTTAAAATGCTGCAATAATCCACTCATTAGCCCTCACTGTGAACCAGCGCCTCTGGGTATTTTAAGTGGAAGGTGGGATGGGTGGTTCAGGAGATAATTGCTGCACACGCCTGAACCCCTTAGGAGGTGGCAGACTCTAATTTTGATGAATTCCTCCAGGTGCGCAGGCAGCTGCCCGGCAGGAGGGCCGTGCCACGCTGTGCCGTGCCGTGCCGTGCCGTGCCGTGCCTGCAGCATGACTCACAGCGAGGCAGCTGAGCTCCACGCAGAAATTCTCCGTGGCTGTGCACCAGCCCTTCATGCCAGGCTTTGACGGCTACCCGAGGAATACCAGGGTTGGGAAATGGGAGTCAGCAGAGCACCTGAAGAGGCTTTTCTGGCATCAGCTGTAGAAACAGTGAGCAGTCCCGGGGCTGGGAAGAGCGCAGAGCTCCTCGGGTAGCTCCTGGCTGGAAGGTAATGCAGAGGAATGATGCAAGCCAGAACTGAGCTTCTTGCCATGGGCGCCAGGCTGAAATCAGCCCTTTCTGAAATGGCCAGCAGAAAGAATACCCTTGATCAGGTCCAAGATCCTGGAGGTGTCGGGCTCCCAGACAACCCGTCAGCCCCTTGGCTCCAGTTCCAGAGCTGGGTGCACTGGAGGCCACTGGGACACCCAAGGAGCCATCCCTCGGGGCCCTGGGCAGGGACATGGGCTTGCAAGGCACCAAGGAAAAAGCAAGCGGGTTGCAAGATGCGGGTATGAGCCTGCTGGCAGAAGCTTCCCAAAACCAAGATATTTTAATGAAATATTTCAGTTTTGATGAACTGGCATTTTCTTTTCAAGCGTGTCCCCACCCCACTGCTAGCCCAGCGCTGTGAGCAAGCCCGAAGCCCAGCAGCCCTCCGTCCCCTCCGCTTCTCTGGGTGCCTGCAGCCCCTGCCAGCACTCAGACCTCCGGCCGGGGGCAGGAATGTGTGACCAACAGATTTTAAACTGTCCAGGAGTCAAGCTTCTGACAAAAGCGTCTGTCTGCTCCCAGAATTGCCCACAAATAGCCTGATTTCCCAAGCCCTTTAAACTGTGATATTCTAATAACGTTTCCAGGGGCGAATTTCATGCACACAAAAGATACCGACGGGCCTGGCTGCCCCTTACTGCTTGCAAGTAATTCCTTTACTGAAGGGTATTTTCTTTCTTTCTGAGCAGCGTTTAGAGCGGTGCTCGTCCTGCGGCGCCGCGGCACCAGCCGACCGCCGTAACGTACAATCAGCCAGAAGAAGCGAACCTGATTGCAAACGCAATGCCAAACTGACCATCGGGGCTGAAACGCATCCCCCCCGCTCCCGGGAGCCCCCCGCAGAGCTGCAGAACAAAGAGGGAAAGCACAAGAAGATGTCTTTAAAAAGCTGTTTCCATTTTCCATAGCATTGTTCAGTGGGTATGAGGCTAAGCTATTTCCCCTGGGGTTTAGCCCAGCCTAAAAACAGGCACATCATCTTTTACCATAACTGGATGTGCCTGCAGAGCCCCGTGGCGTGGCAGCGGCCCCAGCACGTGAAGTCAGGGGCTTTTCTCAAGCACGTGGATCATCCCTTTTCCGGGATGGTCCCAAATTTCCTTCTGAGCAGCGTGGGTAACCACCGCGGCGGGAGGAGGCCCCCAGCGCCGCGCTGCCGGCCAGGCAGAGCCCTGGGGGAGACGGGTCTCTGGCGGGGTCTGCAGCTGACACAGGCAGGCAAGCACAGGCTTGTTTTAAGCAAAGATTTAAAGGCCACCGAAAATGTTAATGCATCCTTGCAGTTTGGTGCCGAGCGGCAGCCCCGGCTCTAGCTGGCACGCTCTCTCCCGAGTTCGCGAAGGCTTGTGCCTACATGGGTGACGCCACCTACGAGTCCTTCAAAATGTCACGGTTCTGGCGTCTCTCCTTCACTTCTGTTCTTTGCAGCCGCTCCCCAGTGAGGAGGAGGGAAAACCCATTAGGTTACCCCTGAACACATCCCTCCTTGATGTCTCCATCCTCGCATTAGCTCGGTACCCCCTGCAACGCCCAGCGCCGTCGGGAACAGTGTCGCCTTTTGCTCCCTTTCATCCGCTCTGCAACATTCACGTGCTGCCATAAGGGGCAGGGGAGGATTTCCATTTCGAAGCACACCGACGAGACCCCGGGGGCTTGCCATTAAAAGGAAGATGAGGAACGAGGAGAGAAGAAAACAGACAAGCCCCGCCATCTCAGCTCTTTCTTTTCCCTTTTTCCCCTCAAGTCAGAAGTCCCTAATTGGTCTGAGCTCTGTGGGTGCCGCGGGGCCCCCCCAGACCACCTACCCCACACGGCCCGATGGGACCCCGCTGCCCACCCAGCGCACCGGCTGCGGGAGGAGAGGCTGGAGCCGCTGCCAGCCCCTGCCTCGCCGCTCATCTCCCTCCCTGCTCCCAACAGAGACATTTATTTCTGCAAAGATGTGACAGAAAAAGGTGGAATAAATAATTGTAAAGATCTGAAAAACGTTTTTGCGGTGGGAAACTCATTTGGAGGAAGGGTGAGAAAATAAATAAGAGGGAAAGGTTTTGAACTGATGAAGAAAACAGGGTCTTGTCAGAGCATCCCGGAGAGACCCCATTTCCCATTAATGGAGAAAGCAAATTGGAGGCTAATTGCTGGATTTGCAGAGGGTTTTTTACGTTGTATGAAACAGGATCTGTGTTATGATTCATGCGTTCTGTGCACCAAGTGAGCAACTTCAGGAGGCAAGCTGCTTTAGCAATCAGGTGTCACCGGGGCTGCTAATGACAATGATTTCTTAGGCAGTGCATTGCCCCGGCACCAGAAGCGAGCGTGCTGGAGGGTGGGAAGGGGGCCGGCCAGCTCCACCTCCCCGTCGCTGGAGAAGGACCACGTCCCACGGCCGTGGGTGCGAGCCCACCCAGCGCCAGGCTGGAGCCCTGATGGTCCTGCAGCTTCCCTCGGTGCCTCCAGCCCCCGGTTCTCCCTGCACCGCTCTCTGCCCTTTCACCCCAGAGTTTTTTGGCCACCCTGCAGGTTGGGGTTTCTGGGGCAGCAGAATACTGTGGGCACTTGTTGCCCAAAGTTGACCGAATCTCTTCACCACCGGAGGGGATGCTCTGGCTTGGCAGGGGCTGCCGGAGGTGGGATTTTAGGCGGTGGGATTGCAGGAGGTGGGATTGCAGGAGATGGGATTGCAGGAGGTGGGATTGCAGGTCGTGGGATCGCAGGAGGTGGGATTGCAGGAGGTGGGATTGCAGGGGGTGGGATTGCAGGGCGTGGGATTGCAGGGGGTGGGATCGCAGGAGGTGGGATTGCAGGTCGTGGGATTGCAGGAGGTGGGATTGCCTCCTCTGCTGCTGCCTTGCAGGAGGCGTCTCCATAGGAACGGTGATGGAGAGGAGAGGGGACACAGGGCTCTGGGGAGCCGCAGGGCTCGGGGAGGGGGTGCAATGGCACATTTACTGCTCTTTCTGTTTGAAGAGGGAGAGAGAAGGAATTAAAGGGAGATGAAGGGTAGAAAGGGATGAAGACAGGGGAGGTATCTTCTACCTGCCTGATGGCTGAGCAGACTTCATTTTGGGAGGCTGAGGGGCATCTCATACATAAACAGCTCGTGAGAAGCAGACCCCGGTGCCTGGTGGCTCCTGGGGGCTCCCATTGCTTGAGCATCACGATTGCAGGTGGTCATCTTCAAGTCCGGTGGGGGTTGGACCATCGTAACCGGGGAGGCATTTCAGAGCCTGTGTCTGCACGCTTGCCGCTCCTGTTTTCCACGTGGGAAACTGCTGAGCAAATTCTGAGGCTCCTGAAAGTGAGACCCAGATGAGCATCGGTCAGCAGGCGTCCTGCAGGCTCCCTGCGTGAGGCCACCCGAATGCCGTGCCCGGCGAGCCGTTCCCACGCCGCACTCAGCCCCCCGCTGCCGGCGGCCGCGGGCCGGGGAGCTCACCCTGCTGCAAGCAGTGCTGGCGCAGCGGGCGCTGGAGCCGAGCACCCCCGCAGCTATTAAGGGAAAAGGAGCAGTGTCACACTCCGAGTCTGGCATGTCGCTTTGTTACACGGTAACGGGAAAATATTTTACGCATCAAAAATAATATTTTGGCAAGATCCTTCATAGGCACTTGTAAGTGTTTATCTCCGTGCGGGAAGCTGGATGCTGTAGGCCTTTGGAGTCGGGTGCTTTCTGTTCTTTGTCCAAGGCCCAGCCCGATCCAGGTGCTGCAAAGGGAGAAATAAACACTGAAAGATGAATAAATACCCTGTTGTCTGCTGCACCCACCAAAGTGTTTCTGTTCTTAAAATAATTGTGTATATGTTAAATGCTGACTAATTAATGTGCACATATTTAGAGGAGGATTAACAGCAATGTAATCAATGCAGATCTATTATGGCTAATTACGTATGTGTATCTATTACATACCTCCTAATCTTCTATAAATATGGTTTTTATAATCACTTCGTTAGCAGGTATCTAAAGTAATGCAAAGAATTTGCAATACAAGTTAGATCCTGGCTCTGTTCCAGCTCAGGTAATTACACCCTGGCCTCACTCAATCCCTCTGCAGCTTCCCCTGGGAATATATTTATTTTTAACTTCCTCTCCAAAAATGTCTAACAGCGTCACCGATAAGCGTGTGCCGTGCCGCACCCCAAAGGGCACCGTGGCATCACAGCAGAGGGTGGGATGAGGGGTCTCGCCGGAGTGGACCTCAGATCGTGCTGTGTATGTTTAGTCCATCAAACATTGAGATTAGGTTATTATTAGTCCCCACAGAATATCAGTAACAGCTTTCTAGTCTGGGGAGAAGACGCTGTTAAATAATGAGGAGGATCTGAGAGGCTTGTTGGATGAAATCTATCAATCTGTCTGTCCGGGCTCGTACACCACACTCATCACTGTGCTCCACAGCCACTGCTTTCCCCCAGGGACCGGCGCTCAAATCCTGCTTATGTTACAGCTCACGCTGGGTCGGATCCACCCCGACAGCACAGCAGCGCTCAGAGGGGGAGAGATCTTGATGCACTCGGAGCCCAAGGAAACCAGAGGCCCAGGGGTTGCTCGGTTGCCCGGCCGCGGAGCTGTGGGAAGGCCGCGGGCAGGGGCAGCAGGAGCCCTGCAGAGCCTGGCGGGACGCGGGGGTCCGGGCTGGGACGAGGAAGACCGCGGCCTGGCAGCGGGAAGCCTGGCAGCTGGGTGGGGAGCAGTTCCTTGCCACCTTTGCCCGGGCTGCCGGGCTGCCTCTGGGTTTTGCAAGCACCAACCTCTGTTGGCTTTTTGTTTTCTTTCTTTCTTTTTGAGCAATGACCTTGGGAAGAGCGTGCTGGGGTGAGATCTGTCATGCTCGGCAAATGGTAAAGAGGTGGCAGCTGCGTAAACGTCAGGCTGTCCGGAGGGCTCAGGAAGCAAAGAACAACATACATGTTTCACCACAAGTCCAATTACACTGGGGTTAAGTTTGGCACTTCAGTAGTCAAAACATCTTTCAAATGTCTCCTCGGGCTGGAAAACCCACTCCAATAGCCACAGAAAGGGGGAAGCGTAACCCAATCTGCTGCTCCAGATTATTCAGTGTTCAACCATGTAATTGAGATTAATCACTTCTTCCTGTGATGCCCAGAAATACCTTTCATGTCTGGAGCACTCTTCCCCGTTCCGCGAGACTTGAACTTCGATACTTGCAGGGCGATGGAAATGGAGGGGGAGAGGGCAAGGTGGGGCTCCATCAGCCAGGCAGGCACCAGCACTTGCACCAGCAAAGCAAGCGCCTGCCAGCTCTCCCGTGCTGGTCTACAAGGTGAGACACTGCTCGTGCAGGAGCCTTGAGGAAGCAGCTTCTCTGCCTCCATCCCATCATGCTGTGCCTCGTCATCCCAGAGGTCCATGTCCTGACAGAGACAGACTTTTTAGCTGGCTAATTGGCAAACCCATCTCATGTGAGCTTTGCAGGTTCTTCAGCAGCACCGAGCCAGGCACAAACCATCCCTGCCTGCTCCCGCACGGGGACCAGCACAGTTCAACACGTTCCCCTCTCTGGCTTCCACCAGGCAGCTCTGGGAAGGTGAGGAACCCTCTCGGACGTTGGGGGTAAATGAGGTACTTCCATCAGTAGTACGAGCGAAGCACTGCACTGCAGACATGTAGGTTTTCTCTTACAGTTCTCTGGGATTTGGTAACATTGATGTGCAATAGCCTGAAAAGCTAAGGTGGTTTCCCAGCCTGGAAGAAGTAGGAAACTCCCTCTAGTCTTCATAAGAAAGACTGCGTGTGACCTTGCTTGCTTGTTGCCATCTGTTGGGGCTGATGGTTTTGCAGCACGCCCAGCAAGAGGGACGGAGAAGAAAGGTGCCCGGACGCAGGCGGTCTGGGTTGGGAGCTCAGAACACACCGCCCATACGGACGGTGTCACCGCAGGGACACAGTGCGTGTCCCAGGGCACGGGACTGGCGAAAGCGGCCCGGCCGGGGAGAGGAGCCGAGGTGTGATGGGGAGAGGAGCCTGGGCTCCTGTGCAAGAAGGGCTATGGAGGTGCTGGGCTGGGAAGCGGGTTGTGCTGCCGGCACAGGCATGCGTGCAAGCTTTGCTTTTCCATTTTAACCTAAAGACCCTAAAATATTGTGTTCCAGCTGACAACTAATAAAAGCTGTCGTGTCCCATATCACAGCAAACATCTGCCAGCGGTATGGCTCCCAGTGGGATAAAAGCTCCAACAAGGAGTTCAAGGTCTTTCTTGGGGCTTGCTGAAAGAGAGCAGAGGGAGAAACAGGAGTGTGTACGTCAGGGCTTCGCCTCCGAACAGGGGTGCTCCTGAGCTGCTCTTGGCCAGCCGCGTAGGAAGAGCGGCTTCAGATGAAGACGGGTCAGACCCCAGCGAGAGTGTCCAAAGGTCAGCAGCATCCCAACCGTGGGAGATGTGTGACACCCGCTGCCTGGGTAACTTGAGAAGGAGTTAGCTAAGCTGTTGTAAGACACAGATTTAACAGCATTTCTTCCCCGGCATTAGGTAGGCCGCTGTATGTTTATTGGTTCTGCTCTCAGGACGGGATAAGCTTGCACGTTACCGGAGCCTGCACAGAGCCTCAGAGCCCCTTCTTGGCATCAGCAGAGCTCGGCCTTCCGTGTGCTTTAAGGCTGAGCACATGAGCGTTTATACGAGTAGAGCCTCAGCAGACAAGCACCGTAAGTGATGTGATGTGAGCCAGGGAAGCGCTCAGACCTGCGCCCCTTGCATTTTATGAAGAAAGAGCGAAGCGGATCGCTGCCCGTCCCTCCGCCTGAGCCCCACCTTGCTGCCCTCCACGGCTGGTTTGCATGGCCGGGTCGGAGCGCGCAGGACGGTCGCGGGGCAGGGGCGCTGGGAAGGGTGGTGGCGGGAGGAGGGCTTCGGGCTGCAGCGCTCAGCGCAGGTTGGGGTGCCAGCAGCAGGTCGGCCACCAGCACGACCCAGCCCGATGTGGCATTGGGTGGCGGCTGCCACGGAGAAAAACACACGGTACCAGGTGAAGAAGGGAAACCCAAACAAAAGCAGCGTGTGGCGGCACGGCAACTGTGTGTGAAGGAAATGAGTAAAGACCCTACAGGACTCACTAATGGCTTCCACCGCGTGCCGCTGTCTCTTACGAGGTCTTCACTGCGCTAGTTTGGACACATCCCATATCCCACAGACCCTCATTATCCTACTTGTGTTCACCGCGGTTCTCCATAAATATTTTATGAGCATCCTCTTCGCGAGCCTTTCGTTTGGATTTGCCCAGTGAAACCGTCTGCGTGGAAAGGAGAAGAGAAGAGAGGGGAAATGAATAACAAGCCTGATCACAGAAAAGAGTGGGGGGAGTGGAGGGGATGGCAGGGAGAAGAAACCTCTGTCTTTCCTCGATAACTAGGTTGTCTTGCCTCTGCTGCCATCTGATAATGGGAGAGCAGCCGCGTCCCTTAACCAGGGGACCCTTGCAGCGGGCTCGTTTGCAGGAGTGCTGCTCAGCTGCCCCTCGCATTGCCCCGGGAGGCAGACCCCAGCCACACCATGTCATCCCGGAGCAGGGGAAGAGGAGAGCAAGGAGAGGGAACACAGCCCCGATGTCTCTCCTCCCTCGCGGAGACACGTCCACCTGCTGTGCCGTACGTGGCAGTGAGGTTTTCTGGCCAGAAGCTGCTTCACAGACCCCGAGCAGCCTTGACAGATGGGAGCATTTAAGCACACCTAATATTGCACACGCCAGCCCGAGCGTGAGCCCCCCAGCCGAGCGGGGTTCAGGTGCGGGGTCCCCAGGGAGCGCTCCACACACGGCGCCCTCCGCAGCCCAGCCCGGGGCAGGGGTTCAGCCTGGTCCTGCCCCAGGCCAGCGCGTGGGTAGGGATGTCCCTCGCCGGTGCAATCCGCGCCTCCGCCTGGCTCGGGCACACGTGCCACGGCCCCAGTTTGCCTTTGGGAGCTGCCCATCCGCCTCTGCCACTGCTGGATGCTGTGGTCCCGGCCCCGGGCTTTCTCTGCTGCAGTTTCCGAGGTGCGGTCCGAGCCCTTTCCACCACCGCCTCCAATAAGGGAGAGCCTCCTGCGGCATGCCTACGCTTCTACTTCACAAGCTTCAAGCCAGGGCTGGCTGGGAGGCAAGAATTCCATTTAGAGGGAAAAAAAAACAAAACCAAAAACTGAGGTTTGGAAATCGGTTTTCATCATCATTTCAAGAAGAGAGCAAACTGTTGATGACTACAAGCCAGAAAGGGAGCCGCTGGCACCGCTCTCCCCGGCTGCTCGTGGCCGCG
The DNA here is from genome assembly GCA_013400875.1 of Anhinga rufa. NCBI lineage: Eukaryota > Metazoa > Chordata > Aves > Suliformes > Anhingidae > Anhinga > Anhinga rufa. Next base: position 26,482 of record VZTV01004224.1, read on the forward strand.
GCCGCGCGCGCCGCCGTGGGGTACGAGCCCTGCGGCCAGTTCTGCGTCTCCGGCAGATGCAGGACCTGGAGCAGATCTCGAACCATTCCTGGGCTCTCTCCAGAGAGCTTCTGTTATGGACCCCATAAATCTTCTCAGCTGAAGGGCTGTCCAGTGCGATAACATTCCCGTCCCGCTGGAGAAGTTTTATTGCAAATTCCTCATCGGCCGAAGCGTTTCCCAGAAAGGGGCGAGCTGGGGCTGAGAGCCGGCTGGGGTGAGGGGTGACGAGGGTCTGGAGCTGCCCCATCGGACCAGACTGGTGGTCCCCAGCATCCACAGCCCCGAGCCCAAGAGGGGCTCGAGGGTCGCTGAGGGCCCTCTGTAATTGAAAGATGTCTGTAGTGAAGGAGGTAAATGCAGTAGGTGTCTTCCGGAAAAGCAACGTTATCTAGGACCCTTAGCAGACCCCACTTCCTTCCTATGGCCGTGGAGCCCACACACCCTTGAAGGCTTGTAAGGAGATGTTATTTCCCAGATTTTCCTTTATAAGACGCTTTTTTGAGGTATGTGTTTAATGAATGAGGAGTCGGACTTCCAGCCTTTCCTTTGCAAAAATACGGCGCTTGCCGTTGGGGAATTTTTCCTGCTGGGGTACATTCCTAAATAAATAAATAAAGCAGTTAAATAATTTCCTGTCTAATTGGTAAGAGGATGAAATAAGTGACCTAATCAGCCTTTTCTGTCTCTAATTTCTGCCTAACTCTGACGTTACTTGCCCCAGCTTGATAGTACAGTGAGCCCAGTGTGTGTGGTACAGTTACCCCCATTTACGTTGGAACAAGCGTGGGAAGCATCAGGCTCGTAGCCTCCAAGCTTTCCTCAGCTCATTTTAATCCTATCAAACCTTACCTGCAGCTGCAGAGGCCATAAAGCGTTTCTGTGCATCCCTGTGCTCCCTGTCCAGCTGTCAGGAAGCAGACCAGCCCGGATCCTTGTAAAAATGCCCCCCCAAAGCTAAAAAAGTACCAAACTGCCCCAAACAAAACCTGTGTGCTGTGACCCACCGCAGCCGACGCTGGCTGCCAAAGCAGGCGGTCAGCGTCCCATCCTGGCTGGCACAAGGAAAACTGCTCCAAGGTTTGTTTCTTACCGAGAGGGATGAAAAATGACTGAGGCTCTCCTACGGACCGGGTTGGGTCCCATCGCCTGCTCGGTCTCAGCCAGCAGAAGCAGAACCAGAATTAGGCTTCATCCCTGATAGGGAGGAACTTGGTGTTTCGCACCCGGCGTTGCTGGAATGGAGCCATCTCCCCGTGCCATCACCCCCGTGACCACGGAAGGGCTGCACCTTTACGGTACACCGTCTGCAGTTTAAGACTCCCTTGCAGTGCCATAGGAAGATGGCCTCATCTCTTCCCATAGATGAGTTTCTCACTCCTCTGCCTCTCTCTGTTGGATTACTTCCCTGAAATTTATCACCTGTTTTCCTTTCCTCAATCCCATCTTCCTAATTACACATTCCTCTGCCTTTCTAAATCATTCCCCTCCCTTCTGCTTGCTGACACCCTTTAAACTAGTTGAAGGTCAATGGCATGACACTTCTCCCTCACTTTTCTGCCTAGGGTTCTACATCGGTTGCGGTCTCCAGACTTCCCCCGTGGTGTGTTCCCCACTACAAAACTGATTTTTCCCCCCCGGTTTCATGGCCGGCCCCCCCAGCACCCAGCCGACAGGCACCAACTGACAAAGCCACGAGAAGAATTGCTCGTCCGCACAGAGCGGAGGTTTCCCAGCAAGGGGGCCAGCAGTCACGCCGAGATGTTGTCTGCAGACAATCCCCACAGGTGAAAACACCTGCCAAACCATCCAGCTGGTCATCCTCTTCCTCCTCCTCCTCCTCTCCAGCCCTCCTCACGCAACGCTCCTTGGGCTCTCTGCTCCCCCTCTACCTGTCCTCTCTCCCTCGTGCTCAACAGCCAAATTCTTCTGCATCAGCCTGTTTTTGGCAGGCTGTGACCCGAGTCCTGGCTGAACGCAGGCAGGTCTGGCTCCCGGGGGAGGGCGCGCAGCAGCGAGGGCCCTGCGCTGGGGAAGGACGCCTGCTCCACCACCGCTGCAGGCTGTGCTGCCTGGGTCGCAGCCCCCGGCGGAATTTGTTAAGTTAATGCCGTTTGGACGTTGCTAACTTCTGCATCCTCCCTCCACCGCCGCCGTTCCCTCTCTCAGTGTCTCATGCCGTGACTCCCCCAGACAGCTGGCTTATCTACATGCCATTTATTATTCGTCCTGCATCCACAGTCTGTTTGTTGCCGCGTGAGACAGGAAAATAAAGTCAGTTCTGGCCTCAGGGGACCCTGTGCTCTCAAAGGAGAGGTACACAGCGTCGAGAGATGCTGGGGACTCAGGAACAGCGGTAACACAGGACTTTTTAACCATGGTTTACATTACCGGCTCATTTCTTATGGATATCACGGATGGAATAAGGGAGAGAGCAACAGGCCTGAGCCGGTGGTTGCAGAGGAGGGTGTCTGCAAGGGGCAGCGCGGGAAAGCCGCTCCGTCAGCTGCCCCGGGCCACGCTCCTGGTGCCCGCGCAGCCGGACGGGTCAGAGGGGCTCCCCTCTGATCCACACCAGAGATTACAGGCAATGCTATTTATTTTTTGCCATCGGTAAGCAAGGCTAGCGCAAGACGAAGCTGCTGTGGAAGCTCCCCCGCCTCAGCCCAGGACGCGCACCTCTGTCCCACCTCGCAAGCACAGCCCATGCGAGGTGGTGGGCGCCAGCGGCGTGGCAGCGAGCCCTGCCCAGGGGCTGTTGCTCGGGCAGGGGTCGGAGGGGAGGATCAGGTTTTCCCCCATATTGGGAGCTCCCTGGCGGTCCCGCTGCACGACTGTGCTGTCGAGATGCACAGCCACAGCTCAGGGCTCCGGGAAAGGCTGATCGGGGGCACATCTCAGGGCTGATGTGCAGCCCCCCCCGGAAGCCGCATCCTTCATGCACCGGTGTGAGATGCCCACGCAGGAGCCACGGGGGTGCCTCAGGCTTCGGCTTGGAGAAAACCATCCCAGTGACCTTCCTACAGCTGCCGCTCCTGCCCCGTGGCTGGAGGGGTCCGCGGGACCCGGTGACATTTGGCTGCGGAGGTAGGAGAGAGCTGCTGCTGTGGGAGGGGGGCAGAGGGGAGAGCCGGCAGGAGCACGGCAAGCTCTCCGGGGAGCCCATACGTGCATTTTCTCAGGCAGCCCCGTTTTTCCGCTGCGGCCCCACCGCTCCGCAGGGGAAGCATCTCTCGCCCGAGACGACACATGGTGGCACGTTCCTGCTGTGGCATTCCGCTCCGCTGCCGAGGAGGGGCTGGCCGAGCTCCCCGCGGCTGCCGACTTGCTTGCGAGCTCATGTCTCTCACGAAGATGAATTTCAGAGGAGGGACCATTCATCACGCGTTATACCTATATTTATTTTGGTTCGGTCTTCAGGCGTTTGTGCTTTTGACAATTTGCTTTGCACTGGGAGAGCTGAGCGGGGGGATGAAAGCGCGGGGCCAGGCCGAGGGACCCATCCGTCACGCCGCCCAGCACGAGGGCAGCCTCGCAAGGTGCAGGGGGAAGAGAAAGGCTGGCGAGCTGGGACTGGCTTGTTCCTGCCAGGGCCGAAGGTGAACGACCTGCTGCCTCCTACTTAGCGCTTCCATCCCGCTTAGTATTTCCTCCAACGGGCAATGACTTATGGCAGCTTTTAGTATCATCCTTAATAGGAGAAATTTAAGACTAAGGACGGCTGCAAACTGGAAAACAAATTCCCTAAAAATAGGGCAGGCCACGGAGACAAAACAAGCAACTCGCACTTTCTTTTCTCTGAGAAGTTCACATTTTTTCAGCGCAAAAAAAATAAATTTAAAGCAAACAAGTTTGGAGGCTTTTGTTTGTTCGGGTTTTGTTATGGCTTTTGTGTGCGCCTGAGCGTGCGTGTGCGTATGTGCATGCGTGGAATCTCTCACTCTGGCTTTTTTCCCAAGGGAAGCCAAAGTAGGGAAATAAAACCTAGTGTTTTTTTTTACCATTGCTGTTCAGAAACTAAACAATTTCAACTATGCAAGGATCCTTACAGAAGAAGGTAATTGAGATCACAGAGGCTTTTTCACCGCACAGGCATTTTGATGAATATTTTTTGATGCACCAGTTCTAAGTACTTTACATTTCCTTTTTTTTTTTTGCTATATGGCACAACCAGAGTTTTATGGTACCGCTCCCCCCTCCCAGCCTCTCCCCGATGACGGGGGACGCACCGGCCCCGGTGACCGGGGTTCAGCCCGCGCCACAGACCTGCATCGGGAGGACGCACCAAAGCCGCCGATTGAAACGGCACCGTGTGGCTTGCGAACCGGCTGCCGGAGGAGAGGAAAAGAAAGCGAGCTTGGCCAAAAAGTGTAAATAAACAATGACATATGGCTCGCGGGACCCAGGCAGGGAAACCTCTAATCAGCTCCTATTAAACAAATTGCTTGACGAACACTATGCGCTCATGCCTCAGAGACATGGTAACCGGCCCAGCCCCTCAAGGCGGGTTGAGGTGCTAATAAAACAACAGAAAGGCCCGAGAGCCTTTGCAGAGGCTGGTGGCACCGCCGTGCCAGGCTGCGCCGCGGACCTCGTGGGTGCCCACCCCGGCCACCCCGGCACCGCTCCCTCCTGCGGTGCCTCTTCCTACACCGCTGCTTGCTTTGTGGCCATCTTCAGCCCAACCAAGAAGCCAACCTGGCTGGAAACTCATCCGTGGGGATTAATTTCCCGCCCGGTCCCGGGGCTGGCTCACCCTGGAGCCCCCCGCGGCAGCGGGAAGAGGGGGCAGAAGGAGCACCCTAATCCCTCCACGCTACCCCGACACTTTTTTTTATGCGTCCTGCTTACCCCCAGGACCAGAGCTGCAGGCGGGCCAGGGGACGCAGGCAGAGATAAGGCTCTTCTCACATTACCCGAAGCTGCCTTTCCGCCATTTGATAGCATTAATTATGACTTATTCTAATATAAAAGAAACCCTTCAGAAAGTTTTGCTTTGCCCCTACCCCCATGTCCATTATGGGGACCCCCCCCACCCCTCCCGCTCCCCTTCCCTAAGCCCACGGGACTTCCCAGTTTTCAGCAATATGAGATACAGGAGTTTCTTTGAAAACGCTGCGTGCTGGCAACTTTCCCACCTAAGTTTCAAATCTCACTGGATAATATTCTCCATATTCCTTTATGGAAACCAGAAATTCTGGCTTTTCTGTGTGCTCGACATGGCGTCGCTCACCGACGTGCAGCATCAGTGGGCTTAAAAGGGAGCCGGGCGAAGGCGGCTCGTCGGCGGGCGCAGTCCTCGTTAGCAGCCATCGAATAAAGACGCGGGCTGCGGGGCTGGGCGAATCTTTTCTGACAAGTGGTTTGTTTTCCAAAAAGCGCAGCTGCAGGTCAACCAGGACGGTTCACTAAACGGCAATGATATTGTGCCCCCAAAATAAGAAAAAAAACAATCAGATAAAATCAGCGAGGTTGAAACATTTCATTATGATGGTTTTCCAGGGGAAGCTTTCTGAATTTTTTTGCTTTGCTCTGAAATGACGCTTTCAGACAAAATTTGCCTATGTTTAATTCGAACCCACTTAAGAAGCTTAAAAAAACGGAAGGCTTACAAAAGCAAACGGACTGTTTGTTTTATGATTGAAGAAAACATTTTGGTTGACTTGAAACAGGTTTTGGAGGGGGGATTTTTAATTTTGTTTTTCATTTTCCTGAGCGCAAGCTTGTTTTTTGTCAATGTCTCCAAAGTTTCCTATTACCCCTGTGGAAAAGATGGGCTGCCGAGGGCTGTTAAAGCCACATGCCTCAATGCTGGGATGGTTATTAAAATCATATAGTCCCTAGAATGGCCGTGTGCCTGCAAATAATCAGACGACTTCTCCAGCTCTCAGGAATTTCCAGCCTAAGTAATAAGGGATTATCCTGAAAGGACACGGTGCTGGGAAGGGCTCCGCTGGGGCAGGAGGGTGACGCTCCGGGGCTCTCCAGTTCTGGGGTTCCCGCAGAGAGGACTTCGTGGAAAGCCTCCGTTGCAAATTCTGGGGAAAAATGTGTTTTTCTCCCAGGATATCAGTACAAGAACAACACAAATCTGACCTAACCAGGTGCTGCTGGCTGCACCCCTGAGCACTTCCCTGAAGATGCGGGAGCACAGCACATCCACCTGCGAGCGGTGGGGAGGAAGGGGCCACTTATATTTCCATGTCATTTATAAACGGGCTGCACATGTGTGCATAGGCATAGCCGGGTCTGCTGCTCCCATGCACAGCGGGCAGGGGAGCTATCCTGGGGGACAAGCCTTTGCTCTGAGCATCACGGGAGGGGAATGGAGCCGAGCACTGGGGCAGCAAGAGGGTAACGTGCCCTGAAAGGTGAATTCAGCCCCAGGGGCTGGGCGAGGGCTGTCCCACCCCAAGGACAGGGACTGGCTGGAGGGAAAGGAATCGCGTAGCACAGAAAAGGACAATAAAGAACCCTAAAAGAGGGCTCTTTCCCCTAAAGAGCCCTTCAAACCATCACGGCTTAAGCTGCTTTGCAGCAGCCAAAATGGCAGCTTGGGCTGGAAGGATCCTGCCCGAGGCCAGAAGGGGTAAAGCAGCCCTGCGGAAGGAGGGACACAGCCCCGGGATGGGGCTGGCGCTGGGGCCAAGGCACCCGTCAAACAGGTGCGTGCAAAGCAAATGTCAACTCAGCTAAATGGAAATGTTCCCTCCCAGGCCTCTGAAGTGTAACTGCCAGGCTTCCCGCTGCTCTTAATCTATATCACATTGAGTAGCTAAATATATTCACAGTATAATACAGCAGGGCCTTACTAATCTGCCCTTCATCATTTGGACACACAAAAATGGCTCTCTCCGCATCTCAGCACAGGTTTAATAGCAGAGCCATCACGCTGAAGGTCTCCTATTACCAAGACTTCATCGTTTTGGCAAGGGTGACTAGAGCATGCTCACGAGGACATTATGGAGGATGCACATCAGTAATTGAAACAAAACTGCAGTTGTCAAAATAAATGAGCGAAGTGTGTTTCCTGCTGTCCTAACCTTGCCCTTTTCTGATTGCATTTGTTTGGGAAACAAATTGCATTTGTTAATTTGCAAAACAATTCTCCCAGTCATTAGTGTGACTCAGGTCCTAATCCTGGGGGTATTTTCACTGCGGGAACTTGAATCCCCATCGCCGGGTGCCAGCTGCACGGGCTCTGCCCTGGCTCCATCCGCGTGGGAGCGGGGCTGTTTGGGGAACAGTGCCGAGAGTCCTCCCTTGGGCTGGGCCTTCTGAATCAATTATGGGGCAGCGTTCCTGTCCTCGTGCGTGGGAAACCGCAGGATGCCCATCAGCCACCGACTGATTTTGCCTGAATCCGTGCTATAAAAGGAGCGTGCTGCAGGCTCAGACAGCTGTCTCTAACCCACACACCAAAAGATAACTGACTTTTGCCAGCAAATCTGGACAAGAAACGTTCTTTGTGGAGGCCGGGCGTAGGCTGGGAGCCCACCTTTGGCGTGCGGTGGAGACTCGGCCACCCGTAGCCAGCCAGCCCCATCTCCCACTCCCTGTGTCTGCATTAGCATTCCCCAAATCCTTTTAATGCAGTGAATCTGATAAGAGATCTGCCTGTATTGGATTTTTTTTTTGTCCCTTTGACACATAACCCAGCTGGCTGGGTGGCAGTTCAAGGAGGAATCAAACGTTCAGTAACAAATGAGTAAATCAAGTTACCATTTTACATCTCTTTAAGTTGTTTCCCCTCTAAGAGCTCCCCAGATTTTATCTCAGGTAGCTTAATTCGAACAGGATAGCGAGGGCTCCTCAGAGTTCCTCGGGCTTACCAAGGGAAGGGCAGCCCCCACCAGGTAGAAGCAAGCTTTGCTCAGGAAAGCTAGCAGAAGGGAAGGAGAAAGGCAGGGATAATCTATTGTGCCCGTGGGAAGGTCCAGCAAACAGCCCGGAGCCCCCCGAGTCCCCAGGACTGCGGAGGAGACGGCCCGGGAGCCGCTCCAGCCCAGCCGCTCTTCGGAGCGGAGCTGAGCCTCGGCGGGGAGCGGGCAGCTGCGTTTCGGGAGAGCTTCAGCACCCCAGAGCAACCCCAGAGCAACCGCTTCGCACATCCGCCATCGCCAGCTTCTTCCCTGCGTCCCGCGGCGCCCACCCTGCCAGCGGATTTTGCTGAAGGCTTTTGTGTCCCCCCCCCCCCCCCCCCGCCCCAGAGTTCGGAGAGGAGGAAGGATGGTTTCACCTTAGTTCAGTCTCAGACTTTGCTGTTCCCCAGGACCAGCTGTCTCTAACCCACAAAGTCATAACGCCTGGGGATTTGTGCCTTGAAAGTAGAAGCTGCTCGTCCAGGCGAGAGCTGAGCAACTGCTGCCACCAAATAAGCACCTGTGGGTACGTGGCCACGCGGTGCCTTGTCCTAGGCTGCTCCGTGGCCACTTACGTGAAGCTCACTTAATTTCCCCTGGGCTGTGAATCCTCTGCGTGTTCCCTTGAGCCCCGGTCCAGGAGGTCTGCTTGCACATGCTGCTCTGAGCGCACAGAAACACCTCCGCCTCCTCCTCCTCCCGTGGGCAGAAATGCCCATTCCAGCCAGACATCTCTGTACTGGGGGAACTGGGCAGCCGCTGCTGAGCTTTGCTATTTTCTTCCATGAAGTCTTTTTGTACAGAAATTCACCAAGATTTCCCTAATCTAAGAGATAATAACCTGAGGAATTTCTAGTCAGGCTTCATTGGCCATGGCATTTCACTGCTCTTTCAAAAATCCCTGATGTCTTCCTATCCCAAAACACAGCAGAAACAGAAAACAAATCAATCCACATAACAACAGCATGATCAGCTTTTCTCTAGCCCGGGAGAGGGGGAGAGAGAAAGGGAGGAGAGGAGAGATGGAGTGATAGGGAGAGAAGGGAGAGAAAGTGCAGGGATGAGGAGGAGCAGCATTTATGGACTCGTTGGAAACCATCAATCACTGTTAGTGCAATAGGCTATTTAGAGCTGGTGAGTATTAAATTCCAGCAGAATTTGATGAATAACAGGAGGAAAAACATTCCCACTGTAGAAGAATAAAAACAAGTTCCCTCTTCCCCTGTGCCACAACCCCAAGCCAAACATCCCCAACCTGAGAGAGAGAGCGTGCGCTTTGGGAAGGGCTGCGCCCGAGCGAGGGGCCACGGAGGAGCCTCGGTGAAAGCGCCAGCAGATAGCAGGGGGCGGCAGCAGCGGGGGGCACGGGGCTGAGAGTTACCCTAATGGGAACCTTAAGGACCTCGTTTCCACAACCCAAACTTCCAGCTGGGGTAGGAGGGATGGGGGATGGCTCATTTTGCCTTAATTATCACCCAGCCCCTTGCTAATTATTAGCAACTGGAGCAAGTCTGCTCAGATAAGATAAGGCTCCAGGCTCCCCTGAGCCACGAACCCTCTGGGGGCTCAGAGTTGTTCCTCCTGCCTGGGGCCCTCCCGATGCTGCTCCTGGCACCTCTCTGCCTGTAACGTGGCTGTGAGCATGGGCCAGGGCCGCCTGCCCGCCGCTGCTCTGAGGACCCAGAACCAACCCTAAAAGCACAGACCTCGGTGCTTTCCGCTGTGTGATGGAGGCTGGCATTCGTTGCACCCCTGCCATCGCTCACCAAAAGCAGTCGGCAGCAGCATCTCCCTTTAATTAGACAGGCTGGTAATGAGAGCTGAGGGCCCTAGAGGCTCGTCTGACATCACAGGTATTGCTGTCAAGCAGACACAGAAAAACACATTGAGACTCAGCCAGAACATCCCCGGAATTAAGGAATTTGTCCTAAAAATCATGGGCTGATGCTTTCTCTTTGGTGTCTCTCAGTAGTGGAGAGAGTGATGGGAAGGAGAAGAGGGAGGCATTTTAAACTAGGCTGATTCAGAAAACATCAAATAATTGCAATGGGGGCATTTGGTTTTATGATGAAGTATTAATTTGGCATGAGCATAAATGTGAAAGGGAAAGGCTGGTACAGCTCAGGTGACCTTTCCTGGAGCCGTGTGGGTTGTTGCAATGACAAAGGGGACACCTGAGTGCTGGCACAAATGGGCATCACCTGAAGGTCACCTCGGTTTGCTAAACAAGAGGTGGCCGCCCTTTGGGGCAAGAGCCCAGATCCTCGAGCTGCTGCAGGAGGAGGGACTGAGGTACCCCTATTTCTGGGCATGGGCTGGGGTGGGGCTTTCTGGAGCTGGCCAGAACCCCTCTGGCTCTGTTTATTAACTCCCTTCTCCAGCAGACAGCAGCTCTGCGCTGCTCCGCTTGGGCAGACAACGCAAACCGAAGGTCTGGAGAACACGTCCATGGTCATTCCCCCGTCACTGAGAGCTAGCTCTGATCCACACCTCCTCCCGCCTCCAGAGCCACGGATGCTCCCGCGGGGACGGGGTGGCCAACGCAGGCGGTCTCCTCGTGCACGGCACGGCCGGCCGGCGAGCAGCACCTCGTGGCTGGAGCGGCGGTGGCGCGGCGAGAGGCGGGCAGCGGAGGTCCCCACGGGACCCTGGTCCCGCGTCCCCTGGGCGCGCAGGCAGCCCGCGCGTCCCTGCCATGTGGCAGCCGGCCCAAGGACCCGCTCCAGTGGGAGAATGACTCACAGGGACTCCGCTGCGGGTGTGTTTCCTATTAGGGCCGTTAAAGTCTCCACAATTAGGAATGTAACTCAACCAGAGTGTGAATCCTTAATAGGAAACATCCCCCAGATGCGCATGAGAGGGCCCCGAGGAAGATGCCAGCCCTCGGAAAGGGCTCTGGGGTTTGTGTGCAAGAGCCGCCGGGATGGCTCCCACATGAGGCGGCATCAAAGGGGGAGGCTGCAGTCCTGGGGTCTCCTTGGCCACTTCTGCCAACTTTGATCAGGGTTTGTCTTCTGACTCTGAAACATTTTTTTCACACTTGTTTCCCAAGTGTGAAGAGCCCGAAGCCATGTTGGAAACTCTGAGACAATTTTGGATTTCTTTGCAACAAAGCCAAGGCCAGGACAATAGGACTTTGATGTTATTGACATATTGGTTCAGAGTTTCCTTGTTCCATTTCCCAGCATTAGGACAGAGCAGAGGGCTGCTTCTTTGCTCTGTTTAATTAGTTAATGTTTGTACAGTGCTTGGAGAATATAAAGTGCTCAGTAAGTGGAAAGCGTTATCCTTATTATTATGCCTTCCCATATTCACTGGCTGCATTCGGTGGAGCTGCAAAAGCTTTAAAAGAAAAGAAATAAGGTCAAGCGAGTTTAGTTTATTTTATTTAAATGTAAAATAAGATTTTAGTGCTGAGCAGAGGTAATGGACTGGCAGACCCGGGGAGGGAAGGGCTCTGTTTATCTCCAGTGCCAAACTGAGTCTCCTTGACGTTGTCCCACACTGCCCCACCGCCGTGAGTCTCAAGTCTGGCCTGGAAAAACCCTTCCTAGAGCCAGAAGGGCTCAGCTCTTGGCCTCCCTGCTGAAAGCCGTTACCAGCGGAGTTAACCGGTCCCAGTCATTCGGGACGCTCATTTATCAAGTGGACATCTGTCAGCTATGGAGGGGCTGGGACCCACCAGCTGCTTCCACGCAGAGGCCACCACTGGGTGGAAATCTCCGTCCGACGCAGCAGAGCTGGGCTGGAGACCGCTCTGCACGCTCTGAACACTTGCCGCATCCACCAGCCCACTGCCTGCGGTGCTGCCGTGTCCCTGGAGCTGCGTGCCGGAGCAGCCAGCCCACGGCACAGCACCCCTCACGGCGGCAGAGAGCAGCCCTGCGCGCCGGGGAAACCTCCCGGTCTGGCTGCTCTTTACCTGTTTCTCATTGCCGGGTGGCAAGGCGCTGGTAAGAGGTCCTCGAGGATGTTTGAGCAGGTGAGAATGGGAAACCTCCCCTATGGCCAGCGGTGCCGAGGCAGAGCCCCAGCCCCACAGCCCGGAGATGCTCCCACTGAAGTCCGGCCCACGTGTGAGCAGGGACCCAGCTTTGGGGTTGTCTGGGTCTCGTCAGGGCTGTTGTTCCCTTTTTCTTTCCCTTGAGTGAGGTTTACACTCATTGTGATTCCTCTCCTTGCTGGCGATAAAACATTTGATGAGCTGCACTAAAGGCCCAGACTTCAGCAGCGCACACCAACCCTCCCGCCCCAGTCTCTCCCCCGCCAAATATGTTTGTATTTTTAACATTTTAGGCAACAATCTTAAACCAAAACAGATGTGACAATGAATATTTATCTGCAGCATCTCAGTATGGGATTTTCTCTTAAACTCAATAAAATAAACTGCTCATGATACAGAACAACATTTCTCCTAATATACAATACACACGGGGCAGGAGGGGAATTAGCAGATGAACTCGGCATTAAAGCCATTTAAAATCAAAAGAGCAGCAACATTTACATGCGAGGAGAACAGTGTGGATTTTTTAATTCCTTGAGGCATGCGAACGCTACACGGAAAGGTTGTTGCGAATGCTGAGCAGGGCAGATAAGAAGGGGTCTCTCCCTGCAGGTGGGGAGGAGGCAGGAGCAGCCCCTCCGTTCCCGAGCCGAGTGGGACACGGCTCGCCGCGGGGCAGCGGGAGCAGCCGGCGAGGTAAGGAGCAGGGCAGGGAGGAGAAGGTGAGCATGGCTCGAGATAAGGAGCAGGGCAGGGAGGAGAAGGGGAGCATGGCTCGAGTGATGAGGAGGTCGCCACGTCTGCGTCTCAGTGTCTTTTCCGCGGGCTGCGCCGAGGGTCCATCGCTCTCCCCGTTCCTCCTGGAGCATGCTGCACGACAGGCAAGCCACCTCCACCCCTGCGGACTTCATTCAGGTTTATTAACTGCCGTTTCTGTCGTTGGGGGCTGTTGGATTTTACCTTGCTGGGACCGATGCACGCAGGATGCTCCAGGCTCCCTGGACCGGGACCTCTGGGCTTCCAGGGGGGAACCTGCCTTTGCCCGGCTCTTCGGCAGCTCCCTCTGGGCCGGAGGGTGGGATGCTGCGGGGGCCCTTGCGCCCAGGGGTAGGTTGAGCTCCCGTCGCACCGGGTAGCTGGATCCCAGCACAGCACAGCAGCGCAGGACCAAGTCCTCTGCTCGGTCTGGCACTGCGAGCCCCTTCCCCACTATGCTGCTATTCCTCGAGATCTTACGCCAGGGCCCTGGCTTTGGAGCTCGGAGCGATGAGTGAAGAAAACCAGCCGAAAGCTGTGGGCCGAAGGCTGGCAGCTTGTCCCCCTGCCCCGCCAGACCCAGCGGGCGCTGCTGCAGGGCACTGGAGCCGTGCTGGAGGCTGCGCGTTCTCCCCCAGGAGCTGGGGGGCATTTCCAACCTTGGCACATTTTGCTCAAAGAGCCAGGCACGTTTCCCCAACCTGCTGTCTCTGACGCAAATCCAGAACAATATGCGGATTAAAAATAACAACAACAACAAAAAAGCTCAACGACCAAGACAAAGCGCTCCAGCGCACACGCACCTCTCCCCCGAGGACGGAGCCAGGGAGCAGGCGGCACGCGGCAGGCGTCAGCCCAGGCGCTTGGTGCTCGGGTGGGAGGCTGCGAGGGGGCAGGAGGAGCACCCTGAGGGTCGGTCCCGTCCTGTCTCTAGGGCTGAGAGGCCAATAAAGCACCTCTGCCACTCTGCAAAGGGAGTGATTCGGCGGGACCGGGGAGAGTTGTGCGGCGGTGGGTCACCCTTTGCAACTGATGCCCAGGTGAGCCAAGCCGGTGGCCGCAGCACCACACGCTGTGACACCTTGTTCCTCTTCAGCTAGGAACCGTCTGCCCTCCTCCTTCTCTCCCAGAGAGGAATGGGTGTCTCTGGGAGGCACCTAGCACGCTCCCGAGGGACCCCTAAATAATGAGCCAAAAAGACAAGGCTCCTTTGGTCTGCAGAGACCGCAAATAGGAGCCAGAAAAACTGCCAACCAAAAATGCTCAGCAGCTTCCCGAGGAGAGAGGGGAATGACCGCAGCTGGTGGCAGTTCTACAGCGTCAGAAATGGGATATGGATTGTTGGAGCCCTGGAGGGACCGCGTTTCTCGTGCTGGGAGAGCACAGCACGGGCCAGCCTCGTGTGGGGGCTGCGGCTGGTCACCAGCATGTGCCCCTGGGCTGGGTGCGGGGAACAGGGGGGTTTGCAGAGTCCCTGTGCTTCCCGTCCTCTGAAAGCAGGGCATGGAGAGGCTCCCAGAGCCCTGCACGATCCCCCTGCCAGGCTTGCTCTGGACTTTGCGGTCCTGTTGGTGCCAGCGAGCGCTGGGCTCTCAGCCTGCCCTGCCCTGGGCTCTCAGCCTGCCCTGCTGCGCACCAGTGCATTCACCCGCTTCGCTCCGGACCCAGAGCGTGGCCGGGTCTGGGCTCCCCACGCGCTCTCCTGGGGCGCGGAGGAGAAAGGATTTGATTTCCCGAGCTGTGCCAAGGCAGCGCCGCAGGGGATGGCGTGTCGTTACCAGCCCGCGAGCTGTCCAGCATCCCGAGATAAGTTTGCTTCATTCCCCAACCCATATAAAAGTTGCCTGATGTAGCCACATAGCATTCCTTTGTAAGGAAATAAAGTGTCAGTGCCACAGCTGTGAAATACATGCACAGCTCGCTCTGATTCAGTAGCATGCACCGGGCAGAAAGAAGCGGCGGGTTCCTGTTTAGGTTTTCGGTTACTGTGTTTGTAAAATATTTATTTTTCTTGGTGTTTCTATCCTAGCCTTTTTAGAATCTAAATATTTGGACGATGGAGGAGCTGTGGCCAGATCCAGCGCGCTGGCTGTGGCGTTGCACTGCTCGCTGAGTTGCGGCGTGTGTCAGGCATGCTGATGGTCTCCCCTGCACCCGCCTTCCAGCCAGCCCTTTGCTTTTTGCCTAAAGATCAGACAGTATTTAAATGCAGTCTCCAGGGGTGGAGAGGGTGGTATGAGGCATTGAAAGGCCTGGTAGGAGGAAAAAAAAAAAAAGAAAGAAAGAAAAAAGCAAGGCAGCAGCATATAAATGAATAAATAATAGTAATAAAAAAGATCATTGGGAAGCAAAGACATTCTTTATGGTGCATTAATGTGTTTTCTCAGCTGCTCTCTTGACTCTCCACCAGCTCTCGCAGTTCCTGTCCTCAGCACGCTTTCTGCTGCGAGCAGTGGGCGCAGGAAGGCTTGTGCTCGCTGCTCCGCGCCCCCACCTCCCGCTGCCCTCGGAGCTCCCCTTCCACACTGCCTGAGCTGCGAGGTCAGCTCTCGTGGGGAACACGGACCCTCCGCCTCCCCCTTTCCCCACGGCCTTCATGCCCACCAGCGTCTCACGGGACTTGGCCCCTTGGGAGAACCTGCTGCTTGCCCCAGGAAAGCCCTTCAGGTGGGAGAAGCCAGCAGAAACGTGGTGCCTTTTGGCCCCTCGAGTCCCTCCTGGCTCTGCCGCCTCCCTCTCTCCCGCAGGATCCCTGCGCCGATGCTTTCTTCCTCCCCCCGTCGCCGGCAGCTTCGTAGGGAAGGGATTCAGCCCAGATGCGCGTGGTGGGACATCAGCCGTACCAGGAACCGGTTCTTATCTCGCTGCTGACAGCACTGTCATCACGCTGTGATGAGTGACGTGGATGCGGTCCCACCTGCTCCCAGCATTGATCACGGGGCATTGCTGCTGCTATAGAAACACCCAAGTTCTTACGTTCACCTCCTTTTATCTTTCTCTCTTCTTTTTCCCTTTAGACCCTCAAAAACGCTTCTGAATTCCCTTACATTTTAAGCCAAGAGCCGATGGGCTCTTCACCGCGGTTACGTTCCTGCCAAGGCACTGTGTCCTGCCGCTGTGGCAAGGTGTGGTGATTCATTCCCGCCTTACGGAGGGGGAACTCCGGAGGAACCTGCTTTCTGGGGGCCGAGCCCTCTCCTCTTGATGCCGGAGCAGCAGGATTCATCCCCCAGTGTTCACAGTGCTCTGTGAGCTTATCAGCTGCTCCAGCAAAGCAAGAGAAAGCGCTCTGGTGATTTTATTTTCCTGGCTGCTCATCACCCATCTGCTTATTTTCTTGAGATTTTCTTCTGCTAACCCACTTTGACACCTGCAACTCCGCTGATGAATTGACTTAAAAGCTAAGCTAACTTTGCAAATGTCTTTTTATGCCTGACTGTGGGGAGAGCAGATGCTTCTCACTTCACGGCGGCTGCAGGGTCCCACATCGGGAGGGCAGAATCCTTCTCATTTCTCTTTTGCAAAGCAGAGGCACCCACATGGAAAACCCGTGTGTCCTCAAGTCACGGGGGTCTGGACTCATCATCCAGCAGCCTCGCCGGACACTCGTGGAGTATCCAGCAAATCCTTGCCAGGCTCCCTGCCCTCAGTGCACTCAGCTGATGGTGGCTTTTTTGTGTGTGTGTCATTCTGGCCAGTCCTCCGTGGACATTCTGCAAATCAAATCAGCTCCATGTAAGAACGAAGGAGACGTTTATTAATGGAATTTTTTTATTAATGGGATTTGAGCTGAAATTCAACCCTTTCTAAGAAAAAAAAAATATTCCTTCAAACCACAAAGTCCTAAACAAACCTGATTTGAGAGTCATTTAATACCCTGTCAGCTCCCCTTCCCTCTGCTCCTGGGCTCCGAGAGCCGGGGAGGCGAGCCGTGCCCCTGCGGCAGGTCTCCCGCCGCCTGGCAGGTCGGGGTCCCACACTCCTCCTTCGCCACATGGAAAGGTGCAAACAAAAGCTGAAGTGCGGATGCCGGAGCGGCTGACCCAGAAAGATCATTTTGGAGCCCAGCTTTGTCTTGAGCCTTGGTCGAACGCCAAAACAGGTCATTTCCCAGTTCCCCCGCTTTGATTTCCATTGCCTCTGTTGTGATTCTCGCTTCCCACCCGGACCATCCCAGCAGCTGCGGGACGGCCGTGCCTCCTGCCCAGCACGGCCGCGGTTCGGAGGTGCACGGAGAGGTCCTGGGGACGGCCGGTCTGGGCGAGCAGCACGGATGGGGATGGGCACCAAAGCAGGACAAACTTTCCAGCTTTGAGACTTGTAAAAGCCAGGCTGCCTCGGCTGTTGGTGTTTCTCCTGCCCCACAGTTGATGAGCAACTGCCCTGCTGCCCCTTTCCCTGCCGCAATCCCTCCACGTGCCGAGCCGTAGCCCATCCCGAAGGGCTCCCGAGCCTCGCTTTGCTCTCCAGGCAGTTTTGGCATGACCAGTAAGGCAGAATCACCCTTGCCACCCTGCTCGGTGCCTTGGTTGCCTCGTCTCTAAAGCAGGGCTGGCTTTAGTCATCTAGCGATGACTCAGTCGCTATGGTTTAGGGAGCTGCTGAGCGATGACACACGCAAAATGCTTCGCCTGAGTGTGCTTTCTGTAGTAAATCCCCGTCCTCAGGCCTCTGCTACCACTGAGACAGCAAAGAAAAGCACCCGGCAGGATGGGTTTCCAGGAACCCCAACCATCTCTGGGTCCCTCTGGGGCTTTGCTTCTCCTTTCCTGCCCGTTGCCTCTGCTTTCTGTTGGTCCCAGTACTGCAAGTAAATGGGTAAATAAAGGAGGGAAATCTTCCCCTCAGCCCTATGATTTCATGCACCTTCAACAGATGCAATGAGCCCTCTGAAACCTACAGTTTGGTCTGGGGGGGAAATAATTTTCCCTCTCTCTTTCCTGATGTCACTGAAGGGGGGTGGGAGGCTCTGGTGTGCGGAGGACGGGCTGGGATGGGCGCAGCTCAGGGGGGGCTGGCAGGCACAAGGGGCAACACCACCCTGCACCCCCCGGAGCAGTGAGCGGGGCCGTTCGCTGTCCCGACGGGCTCCCAGCGGCCCTGCCTTGCCAGCCCTGCTGCCAGCGCCTGCTCTCCCTCCTGCTGTCACCACCCGTTCGCAGAGCAAACCGGTCGCTTCCCACGTCACTTGGGTCGCGCGCAGCAGCCGGGGCTTGGCTTGGGCAGAAAACCCTTATGGAGGGTGGAGATCTTGCCTGCGCGTGCTTTATCCTGGCTGAAATAAAGTGCCCGTAGTGTCGCTCCTTTGATGAACCACGGGATCCTTCCTTCCTTCCTTCCTTCCTTCCTTCCTTCCTTCCTTCCTTCCTTCCTCCCTTCCTTCATTCCTTCCTTCTTTCCTTCCTCCCTTCCTTCCTTCCTTTTCCTCTTTCTTTCTTTCTTTCTTTCTTTCTTCTTTCTTTCTTTCTTTCTTCTTTCTTTCTTTCTTTCTTTCTTTTTCTTTCTTCCTTCTCTTCTCTTCTCTTCTCTTCTCTTCTCTTCTCTTCTCTTCTCTTCTCTTCTCTTCTCTTCTCTTCTCTCCCTTCCCATTCCCCTTCCTCTTCCCCCTTCCCCATTCCCCT
>VZTV01004224.1:53055-70541 GCA_013400875.1 Anhinga rufa
ACCCCCGCCCCCCCCCCCCCCCCCGGGCCATTTTGCAAGCAGCCCCTTGCAGAAGCCCAGCTCTTGCTCTGCCT
Organism: Anhinga rufa; assembly: GCA_013400875.1. Lineage (NCBI taxonomy): Eukaryota > Metazoa > Chordata > Aves > Suliformes > Anhingidae > Anhinga > Anhinga rufa. The sequence continues at coordinate 53,130 of VZTV01004224.1, forward strand.
GGCTTTGTTGCCTTCAGTAGAGCAGCTCACCCTCCTTTCCTTGTGCAGGAAAGGCAAGAGCACACCCTTGGGACGTGGCACTGGGCTCGGGGGGTCCGGGGGCCGCCCCCTCCGGAGCAGCCACCCATCTCAGAGCCGTCTCGGAGGAGCCGTCCTCCTTGGGTCTGTGGTCTGTGGTCCTCCCTGGGCACCAGTGCCATCCCACCATGGGCTGCCCATCACCTCCAATTACATGGTGACCCGTGGAGGTCAATGGACTAAGAGGAGGATCCACCATGCTCGTTTTCACTTGCCATAAACAGGGTTTGATGTCAGGTCTCCGGAGAGGTGAAAGCCTCCTGCATTAACTCCCCCGCTGCCAAGTTAACTGCCCATAACATTAAAGATACAATCAGCAATAAAGCCTAAAAATAGCCCAAAGCAATTGTCAGCAGTGTAAATAAAGATTGGTGAGTGTTGTGGAGCAGGGATAAATACAGAAGATTCATGGTTCATCTCTCTCGCGCGGGCAGGTGATTGTGCCTACGGGGGCTTATCTCGGAGCATCTGTGGCTTCGGCAAGCTGTCCAGAGAGCTGGGCTCTACCCGCCCCTGGGAAGGCGTGAGGTGGCATTTCTACAGCAGCTCACATTTTGGTGAATAACCAGGCAATTCTTATAAGTAATAGCTTATCTAAGAGCAGCTCCAAACCCAGCCTGGGCCTGTGCAAACGCTAAGTAATCTCTGGCAGATAATTTCCCTCATGGCCTCCGAGCACTTTCTGCAGGGAATATTTCCCTGGGCAGCAGGGTGAGAGCACGCAGCTTAAGCTCCTGGTAGGAAGGATTAAAGATCTGAGTCAAGACTACCCTTAGCGGATTGCCCCGGTGAGAGGTTGGTTCCTAGCCTGCATCCACTTGCTGCGCTTTCCTATTTAATGAGGCAAATCGATCTGCCGTCACAGCACCTCCGGCCCAGGGTGGGAAAGGGCTCTGGGAGAAAGTCCTGCCGGTTGCAGCGCACAGTCCTGCCGAAAGCAGGAGCGCGCGGGTAGGGTGGCAGCGGCGGGGGGGGCGGCTGCGCGGATGCGGTGGGCAGAGCGAGCCGCACGCTGCGCCTGCAAGCAGCGATGCTGAAGCGCCCGGCCAGGAGCGAAGGGCACGGGGCGGAGCTGGGTGGGGAGCAGAAAGGGGCTGGGGGAGAAGGGGAGGCTTCAGGGCTGGGGGACAAAGCTGCACAGCCCAGGGGACCCTGCCGGGGCTCTCATGTGCCCTGGGCTGGCGGCGCGGGCGGCTCTGACCGCCCAGAGCGACCCTGTTGCTGCGTGAGGCTCGGGTCTCCTTCCCGGAGCCCAGGCTCCCGCCATGCGGGAAGCACCCACGTTTTGTGTGTGTGTGTGGGTGTTTATTCAGGCAGGAGGGACCCCTGTGTCCTTTGAAGCCAGCCCCCGGGAGTGAGCACGCAGCACCCCTCTCCTCTCGCTGGGGCCGCCGGAGCCGCTGGGTTGTCGTGGCACGGGGAGAAGTCTGGAAGCTATTGCGCCGGTGCGCCTCTCCAGCGGGAACGCAGTGCCCAGTTCATTTCCTCTAAGGAAACACAACCCGAGGGGATAATTAGAGCTTCTTTGCGTACACAATCCCATATTGTTTATCCAACACAAATTAAAAAACGAGGTCCTCAGGAACACGGAGCTGGGCAGATAAAGAAGCGATCGGCTCCCAGACGGGTTTCATTACTGCCCCGACACACCGGGCCCCTGAAACCGCTTTGTGTTTCAGGACGATGGCACGAGAGCCGGGACCTTCGGAGCACGAGCAGGTTCCAGAGATGCACCTGGGGTGCTGCAGATAGATATGTGGCTGAAAATCGGATGAAGCTTTGCACCAGCATCCATCTCTCTCCCCTGCTTTTGTGCCTCTCATTTCACGTGTTCGGGCCTCGGGCACACACTAACCACGTGAAAGCCTTGTTGGAGATGAGAAATCACTGAGGACTTGGCCGCAGCTCAGGAGGTGCTGAGGGCCAGGCGAACGGGGTGCTTTGTGCTCGCCCCCCTGCTCTCCGGCGGGCAGGAGAAGAGGGTCCCCGTCGGGGGTGGTGGCTCTCCCAGCACCAGCAGTTCATGGGGAGCTTCGATGGACCCCAGAGATATGGAGGGGGATGAAGGAGGAGTGGGGAAAGGCCATGGAGCTCTGTCCTCAGAGCCTCTGGAGCCGGAGCCACAGCTCGATTACAGCAGGTCTCGCTCCGTCACTGTGCTGCGGGCAGGCTGAACGGGGAAAAATGCCATCTGGGGTCTCACTTGAAAGAGGTTTTACAAGCAATGGGCTTTTATTACAAGCAGTCTAGCAATGGTGTGATTTCTGCGTTGATCTGTGGTGGAAGGGCAGGGGCTGGGAGCGGGGTGCCCTCCGCACCCGGAGCGGCACAGCACATCCCTGGGGTCTGCTCCTGCTGCCAGAGCCGGGCAGCCACCCGGGGCAGAGCCACCAACGCCACCGCCGCCACCGCCGGAGAACATCCTTTGCCCCCACTTGAAATCTGCACTTACAAAGATCCACCCCAGGGGGACACGGGCTGGATTTGAATGCTTTCCCCTGCGGTGAAACAATGGGAATGTGAGAGACCGAGACATATGGGGACACGCAGGGAGACGCCGGCGGCATCTCCCGGCGCCCGCGGACCACGCTGTGGGGCGCAGAGGAATCGGCCCCGGGGCTGTGGGAAAGGGCTGTGGACACTGCCTGGCTGCAGGGCACGGGGCCCTCGCCCCAAACCGAGAGCACATGGCAGCAGTGGCATCCTGTTTTAATCTCCTCTCCTCCCCGCTCCAAGCCGGAGCTCATTATGGGCAACGCTGTTTGTTTGTTTTGTTAATGGACACCAAGAGGCCGGGGCTGGGCTGGCGCTGCTCAGCCTTGCGCTCCCAAGCCCCAGCTCTGTCCCTCACAGCACGGAATTCGACGCGAATTTTCCAGTGTGGTTTCTGTGGCCTGGGAATGTATTTCAGGATCCTCATTTGGAGAACTCGATCAAAACCCTCCCGTCGCTCTCCTTGCTCCCCACCGCGTCTCCCCCGACGCTGCCTGCGACCGAACGGCTCTCCTCGGGCCGGCCTCACGCGCCGTCCCCTCACGTGGGACCGCCGCGTCACTGTGGGGAGGATGGAGGGTGCTCGCCGGGTGACACCGAGCATCCCTGGCCACATCTGGGGCGAGCACCTGCACGAGGTGCCAACCGTGCTGCTGCTTGCCTTCACAGCAGCCTCTGCTCCGGCGAGGTGGAGGAAGGCTTCTTTGGAGTTCAGCGCAAAGCCCCCGCCTCCCCCACTCAGTGATTAATTTGTTAAAATCGCGTGTGGATCCGGGCAGCAGCAAACCAGCAAACCTCGCAGCAGTTATCATCCAGAGACCTCCTGCAGGCGCCAGTGGAGAAGCCGCTTGCGAGGCTGTCCTGCTGGTGACTCTGCTGCCTTCTCTGGGGCACGCCGGGCCCATCTGAGCGCTGTCGGTGAGGCGATGCTCACAAGCCAGAAAGCAACGTGCCGCAGCCGAAGAGCGGCAGCCAAAGCCGGCATTTCAGCGGGGGCGATGTGGTGCGCAGGCAGGGACACCGGCAGGGACTCCTCTCCCCTGGGAAGCCGTCACGCCGGCAGCTGGGAGTGGATGTGACAAGAAGCCGATGTAAAGCCGCAGCTAGCGTTTGCCACCATAAGCCAGCGGTGGAGAGAAGCTGGACTGCTCCCATCTCCAGCCTCCCCTTTCTACCCCCGTAACACCTCCCGCCTTTTGCTGGCACAAATGCTTTTGTAGCCAAGCGATGAGCAGAGCTGGCTGAGAAAAGCCATGTTTTAAACAAAAGCCACCACCGCTTCTTTTGACTGGGTTCTGCTGGCTCCAGACGTGCACCAAGCATCAGGCTGGTCCTCCTGGCTGCGCTTCAGAGGGCCCTGCTCTCCTCCAGACGTGGATGCTGTGGGAAGAAAAATAAAAGCCGATGAAATCTCTCAGGTGATAAAACCTTTTTGGAGGATGAGAATGGAAAGAAAAGGCTTTTCTCAGCCTCCCTCCGTATGCACAGCCAAGGGAGCATCTGTCCTGCTCCGTATGGTTTAGTGAGTGAGGTGGGAGAAGCAAACGTGCCACACGGAGGAGGGAAAGCTGTTGGCGGGGTTAGCATTCCTTCCTTCCCAATATTCTTGGGGGGAATCAGAGACACAGGTAAAGGGACACGGGGGTCTTGGTCTGGCCACTAACCCAGACTCACTGGCATCCACCAGTGACCACAGCCGCTTGCAACAGGTCCCACAGCCCGAGGACGGTCGTGCCCTGGCCCAGAAAGCAATGCTCCCTATCAGGTGAAGAAGAGGATGAAACTCGCCACAGCGGGTTCAGAGACCCCAGCACGGCTTTCCATTCTCTCCTAAGGCTCCATACAGCTTGGCTCCCCCTTCCCGCTCTCTGAGCTCAGGGAACATGTGTCTAGCAGATTTTTATTAACTGTGTAGCCTTCCCTTGCTCGCTTTCCGCCTCTCTTTTTTTTCTTCTCCCTGCTTGCTTGACAGAATTTAGATTAGACAAAACATGAGATCATTTCTGCCTGAAAAAAAAGGAAACAGAAGAAAAAGAGAAACTGCCTCTCTCTTCTGCACCCCTTTCCTATCCCACCCCATCGTCTCCACCTACCCCAGCCCTGTCCCTCTCCCACAGCTTTTTGACTTTCCAGATGTGATGAAGATCCACGGCAGACCTGCTGCTCACCACCACCTCATCCTCAAACCATCCCTCTCCCTGCGCCCGATGGAGCTGTTTGCTCTGGCCTCCCTGCTGCGGGCCAGCCCGGGCGGCTTCACGCTCCGTGTTGCATGGAGCCAGCACGGCCAGACTGCCAGCATCCTCCCGGGGGTGATGTCCTGCCAGGGCAGAGGCTTTGTGAGGATGCCTGGCAGTTACACCTCAGGGCTCCGGTGGTCTCGGGCGGCACTGCACCTTCCTGCCGTAAGCTGAAGGTTTCTCTGTCCTCGCTTCTCCCCACTCTCCTCAAAGAGTGGTGGCTCCCAGTGAAGCAGGAGCAAGAGCCAAACTGGGGCACGCCAGGCAGGGCGCTGGAGCAGCACAAGCCCCTTGGTGTTCATGGGGCGAAGGTGGGAGCGTGTTGCCCATCTGGAGGGTCTCCTGTTGGAAAGAGCCCCTGGCACAGCGCTGGGTGCCCCTGCCCTCCGCCGAGCTTCTCCCCTTCCCCAGGAAAAGCTGTGGGGAGGGGGCACCACTGTGGCTTCAGGTTTCCTCCTCACCGCTGTTCCCCTCTCCACGGAGGAATCGGCAGCTAGTTTTATGGACACCTGGAGGAGCTGGAAAAATGATCTAACATCTCCCAGGGACTTGCAGAAATGGAGGGAGGTGTGAGAGAGGGGGAGGAAGGCAGCTCTGTAGCCATGAGCTGTGCGGGCAGCTGGGAGGTGGGAGGATTTTCCCCTGTTCCCTGGTTTCCAGACTGACTTGCCTCTAGGTAGAGGAGAGGAGGTCCCAGGCTCCAGTTAGCATCAGAGCCCAAATGCTCGGGAATACCGAGATCATGGTATCATGGATAAGCTGTCTCCATCACGCGGTGTTCCCGTGGTGCCCAGATGGGTCCCCTCATGTTTCTAGACCCAGGGCACCACTGCCTGTTTATACCCCCCAGCCCCATTCACGCCTCCCGGTGCAGGCAGGCACCCCATCCAGTGTGGGTGAAGGGCAAAGCGTAGGGCAACGAAGGGCAAAGAAATCCTTCCTTCCTTCCTTCCTTCCTTCCTTCCCCCCCAGGGCCAAGCACAGCACCTCTGCCCGCCCCGCTGCCTCCAGAGCGGCAGGAAAAGGTGCTGTTCCCTTTAACTGAGAAAATACCTATTTCAGCCCTAAACATCCAGCAGCTGAGGTGGGTACGCTGCCTGCTTCCAGCAGCTTTTGCCTGCCAGTCTCAGGAGGGGTATCCTCTCGCAGCCAGCAAGGCTATAACATTTCATCTCGAGTCCCTAATAAAGACAAGACAATGGCCGCATTTTGTCTTCAGCGGCATCAGGAGCTCTTTGCGGCACTGAGCAACACAACGGGGAGCCGCGGGGCTGGCAAGGCTGTGCCAGTCGGGTCCTGCTATTGAGAGATCCCGCTCCCAGCAAGCCGGGCGGCCGCTCGGCGTGAGCCGGCCCGAGCCCCAGCCCCTGTGCCGGGGGGATGCCGGGAGGAGCCGGGGGGCGGGAGGGACGATGTCCCAGGTGTGCAAGGGTGTCAGCCACGTGCTCCAGCCCCAAAGGGGCCAGGAGCCTCCTGTTACTGTCCTTTTCCAGTGCTGGTCGTGGTCTTGGCAGCACATGCATGTGCTTATACGCGCACACAAACTGCATCCTCCAAGCCTGCGGGTAACCAGGAGGAGCGTGCTTGCATCCCTGGGCACGGCAAAGGATGCATCTGCCTATCTCACAGGCTCTCTTTTGTTTTTCTTCCATTTCCTTTCCTCTCCCTGACCTTCCTCTTGGACAGGACACCTGTATGACTAACTGGAATTTAATGAAGACAATTGAATAAACAAACCCCAGCCCAGATTGCGGCACTGACATCAGGCTGTAACGTGACTGTGCCTCCCAAGCACTGGGTGATGGCCAGGCCCGGCTCCGAGGGCCGCATCCGAACACCGTGCCTACTCCGGAAGAAGGAAAAAGCACTGCAGGATTATTAATTGAGAAGCTTACAAACTTAGCAGCCCTGAAGTTTGCTGAGAAACATCTGACTCACTTGTGGGTCCTATTTCCAGCACAGGTGACCTCAGAAAGAGGAAATCCAATGGTTGGCCCAGCCTGCAATAACACTCCTGAGGAAGCAGGGAGGCCCTGGTTTGGGTTAAACGATTTTATTTAATAGCACCACAATGACAACGCAAGAGTTTAGAAGTCAAGGCCAACCTAAAAATAATTCAAAAGAAATCTTAACTTGCAACTCATGAGGTGGAGCAAAGATGATGGGGTTTCTTCCCTTGCCTTTCAGGGTGCTTTGGGTAAACCTTGCTCCTATTTCTCACGTTTTCTTTCCCTGTGGCCACAAGGATGTTTTTAAATGAAAGCTTTCACTTCAGGCCCCTGCTTTGCCCAGGACCTGGAGCTTTAGGAAACAAAGCAAAACCTGTGAAGTATCTCAAGACATTACATGAATGCAGTTCTGACTGTCCTTTGGATCTCCTCCTGCGCATCCTGGTGGCTCCACGTACCGTTCACGAGGTGACGCATCAACTCCGGGCAAGCGGAGGCTGCACTAGACCATCCAAAATCCCCCACATGCTGAGAAATATCCTCACCCCAAGGACGAAGCTGTCCCAAGTCCCAGCGGGGCGGGTGGGATGTGCGGCTCAGGTTGCATGTGGAGGCACAGCTCGATGAGTTATGTCCCATCATGATGTCAGAGCACGGAAGCATGCCAAGAGACTGGTACATCATCTCACCAATATAGCAGCGTGAGCTGTTCACGACAAGAGCAGAACATCTTGAATCCTGAAGTTTCCAATATGTTCCAGTTCTTTGGAAGCCCGGTAAAATGTCATCTGCTCGCTTGCAATGCAGTGGGACATTGCTGAATGGAAGCCAGCCCCAGCCCTGGTGAAAGCTGGTAGATCCATCCCACAGCTGATGTTTGGGAGGATGTTGCAGCAAGGGTAGGTGTTTTGTGAAAAGGCAGCATGTGTTGACATGTTGGCTTGGTGGAAAAGGAAAAGCAATCCCAACAATTTTCAAAGCACCAGATCCCGCTGGAAGAAAACTGCAGCACCCCGCTGGAGGGGTGCCCTCCTTCCCACTGCCGCAGCGGGACCGCGGCCCGTCTCCGTCCTGGCAGTGAGATCTTCCTGGGGAGAGGCAGCGGGGGTGGTGAGGGGCTCCCACCAGCCCGACCTCCCGGAGCCGCGGGGAAGCACGGGCTTGTGCAGAGAGCACCCCAAGATTTTGCTGGGGTATTTTACATCCTCCTCCCGGATGGGCTCCTGTGCCTTGGCGTGCACTGCAGGAAGGAAAAGGAAAAGACCCCCTCCTGCCCACAACAGCGCGGCAAACCCAGCCCTTCGTGGTGGCGTGGGATGCCCTGCTAGAGCCCGCAGCCCGGTTCCCCCACGTGTATCTCGTGGAGGCTTTGCCACTTCCCAGAGCCTTGACATCCCCTTATTCCCGGCCGCTCATTTCCCTTTGCCCCGTGTTGGCTGGCCGGGCACCCATCCTGCCCCGTGCCCACGTCCACCCGCCTGGCCCCCGGCTCCAGCCCCGTGTTTTTCGGGGCGGGGGGGCAGCCCGGTGAGCTCCGGAGGAGCGCTCTGCGGCACACAAGTCTCCTATTATGGCTTATTAGAGGGCTATTATAGACTCACTCATTTAAAGAATTACTCATTTTTTAGGCCTTTCAGGAACTTTAATGAGTTGTTTTAAACACATGCAGCAGATGTGGCCTTGGGATGAGCTCCTTTGAAACCCTCCCTCCCCCAGCCCATCAGGCAGCAGCAAGCAAACAGCTGGGACACCTCCCCGCTCCGGAGGGAGCAGGAGCGGGGCTGGGGGTGCCCCTGCAGCCGTCCTTGTCCTCGCCGTACCCCAGCATCTCCAGCCCACCGCCCCTGCTGCAAAACCCTGCTGCCGGCTCTCCACTTCCGATCTCGCGGTTTTGCTGGATGGAGGATTCCCAGAGGATGCAGGAGAGGGGAAAACCACGGGGAAAATAGAAAGGGAGGGAAGGATGGGCATGTTGGAGCTGCTTGGGGCCAGCTTGGGGTCTGCCTGTGGGACCTTCTTTCAGGAAGGGAAGCAAGCGCCCACTGGTGTGTGGGGATCAAGCATTAAACACGGCTCCAGAAAAGCCGGGAAGGCTCGGGAACAGCCGGGCGTGCGGCGTGCCAGTTGGCTGATGATAGGTGTAAAAAACTCACATGGCTCTTTGTTCCCACCCCGCTCCCTTCCCAACCTCACCCCTTCCCAAAGCCACCACAAAGGATTAAGTTGTAATTTGCTGAGCTGGTGGATGATGCAAGGCGCTGCCCCGTGAGAAAAGCAGCCTCTGAGAACAGGCAGATACTCAGCCCTGGTCTCTGCCTCCTCCCAGAAATCTCCTTGGAGTTTTTGTTCCTTTCTTCTCTTTTGGATATTCAACAATGTGTTTGCAAAACCTGGACCAAATTATAGCCCATTACCCAGTCCAGCTCGTTCCAAATCCCCTGCGTTACTGCAGTCAATACAGGGGAAGCCAGCCCGTATCGCAGCTAGGACCACGAGCCAAGCGCGCCGTTCCCGGCCCTGCTGCAGGTTCCCCCTTACACGTGCCGTCGCTCTCCGGCTCCCTCGTGCCGTGCAGGACGGCTCATTTCTGCCAACCCGCAGCCTGGAGAAATCACGATGGAGTTCAACAGGGAGAAGGAAAAGAGGGGAAAGGAGAAGGAAAAAGCAAACCAAAGGCTTTGGGTGCAGGGGAAGTCCTCAGGACGTGCTGGAGAGCAGATCCTAATTAGAATTTGCTTAAGCACCCCCGGATTACAGGTTACACGCGCAAACCAATTGCATGTGCAGGAGGCGATCCCCAGAGAGAAGGCGGCAGCAGAGGCGGGGATGGGGAAGCAACCTCACTCCCGCTGCACCTAAGGGCAGGGGAGGCGGCGGAGGACGGCGGCGGACCCCCCCTGCCCCGGCCACGCTCTGCGCCGCGCCGTCCTGCCCAGCGTGCCGCCCCCCTCGCCAAGAGCCACCCCTGCGCTCTGCCCAGAGACTCGGCCGCTTGCAAGGACAGCCGCACGCGGCTGCTGACAGCGATGGCTGTACCCTCTTCGTTTCTTTATTTATCGCTTTACCAGCACTGTAATGCCACTGGAACTAAGGGGGACGTCTAATCACACCCACCCGCTCTGCTGCAAGAGGGGATTTCGGGAGATGAAACGTAAGGACCAAACCAGAGCTGCGCAGAGTGTTGAGGTCTTTCAGGACTGCCAGGAATGAAGGTGTCGGTTTAAATTGCACTGAGAAGAAGTTGCCTTTGGTGCTTCCCTGCTGAACCTGCTTTGGTTCAAATGCAAGTCAGCAAGCGTGGAAGTGACTGGTTAATAGAGTTAAGTGCTTCCATCTATCTGAGGGAGCTGGAGCTCTACCCGCAGTAGCTCCCGCGCAGCGTGGTCACTGACAGCACCGGCACTGGAGCTGCAATGCCTGGGCAGATGCAGGAGTTAAATAATCCCCCAGAAGAGATCCCCTGCTGCAGCCGGTGGGAGGAGGTTAGCTTGCGGGGCAGGGTGGGGAGGCACCGCGCGAGTGAGCCAGCTACAGCCGAGCTGGGAAAGAAATCAATCTCCCTCCGTGATTGCTTTGGTTTTGCACTGCGTTGCTGCAACCTGGCAAAGCACGAGAATAAGAGTGTGCTCGGGTGGGTGCCGGCTCGGGTGGGTGCCCAGCCCCCTGCGCAGGGCTCCCACCGGCAGCTGGCAGCGGACCAGGGCGCTGCAGCCGGGGAAGAGCCCGCAGAGAGACAAGCGTTTTGCAGCAGAACCCATTTGCTGAAGAGCTCTGCCTCACCTGGTTTTGTGGCCTTCAGCTTAAGTAACAGCAGCGGCACAGGCTTGGCCAGTCAGCGCTAAAAATACACGCCCCATTAACCCAGTTACATGCCCAGCGGTGAGAGGGAGCAGCGATTTGCCTCAGTTCCCCTCAGCAGCAGTGTACCCCCATCCCCCCCCGCTCCCCCTCCCCAGAAGCACTCGCACAGAAAATGCACAGCGCTCTGGGATGCCTGCCAGGAAAACATCATAAAATGTAAACCAAACCTTGCTCCCTAAAAGCGCAGCTTAGCCCGGGTTCTCTTACATTTCCTTTTCTGCGCTTTCGCTTGTTTTTTCTCCCTACAAGCAGCAGCAAACTGTTCCTTTGGCCTTTTCTAAACTCTCTGGGTTGGAGCTGTGGGGTCTGACGGGGATTTGTCCGGCGTGCCCATCACCAGGCCTCGGGGCACGAGGCAGGAGATGGAGATCTCCAGCTTCCAAACGTGACCTGCGATGGAGTGGTTTCTCCCAAACGCCTGGCAAGTCCCGGCTGCTCCCTCGGCACTGCACGTGGCAAGCCGGGAAAATAAATGGTTTCCAGGAAGGGAGCCGTCTCTGCAAGCACCTCCGACGCCGCGCCGGCCCCCGCTCCCCTCTCCTGCACCCCACGCGGGCATGTTTTCAGAGCCCCCTCTCCTTTTCAACTGCTGCAGCTTGTCAGACCTCATCAAGAGAGGCAAAGGAGCAGCAGAGAGCCGTAAGGGGAGTCGAAGGGCGCTGGGAGCGCTGCGGAGGGGCCACACGCGTGCCGGGCTGGGCCCGCTGTTGGAACAAAGCTCTGCTAAATTGCATTCGGGTTACGTTACATACCTTGCTCCAGCAAGGAATAGAATAGAATAGAATAGAATAGAATAGAATAGAATAGAATAGAATAGAATAGAATAGAATAGAATAGAATAGAATATTTCAGTTGGAGGGGACCTAAAACGATCACCTAGTCCAACCCCCTAGGAAATCCGAAATGCTCCGTTGATGAGCAGCGTTTTCCCTTGGCCTGTGGGAGCCAAGTTCAAGTTCCCAGCAAGCGCGGAGGGGAAAAAAGGCTGTGGGTTTTTTCTTCCTCTCCCTCCTCGTGGAGCTGGCAGCTCTCCTGCCTCTCTTATCTTTCGCCCAACAGAGCGCCGAGTGATTTTTTTCCAGCACGAGTGTTGCAGCTGGAGACCTACGTGTAAATAATAAATGCATAAACAGCGACGGAGCAAAGCGCAGGGCCATGGAAGAAACCTCCCCATAATTGAAAAGATAGTGTTCAGCGGACGGGAGGGGAGGGCGTCGTTTTAAGTAGAATACAAATAGAGAGAGTAATACAAATATCTAAAGTGGCCTCATCATTTCCTTATCCCGGGGAATGAAATCCACCTCAAGAGGCTCACTGCTGAACTCAGAAATCATCTGCCTCCTGCGTAAGGGCATTGCGCAGTTTCTGCAGGCGTTGGGGGATCGTTCTGCCTGTCCCAGAAGTCTCGGGTACTGTCTGCAGCCGGCGCACGGGCCCTGATTTGTGGCTATGGCTCCGGTTCAGAAGAGCTTTTGTTCTCTTGCTTTTCCTTCCAGGAGATGAGGCTTTCGGTGAAAGTGGGGAGTCTTATTTTATATCGCTGGCTGCAAAGATATCTTCCTTTCTTAATGCAATAAACTAATAAAAGTTGACAATAGCATCTGTTCCCAGGGTTTAATCTGCATATAGATCAGGAATGTGGTGATTCCAGCAGAAGGAAACAAGATTTTGATGAAAGAAGATAAGATGGAAAAAATACCATACAGAAAATAAGGGAAGGAAAGGCTGGGGCCATGACAGTAACTGGAGATGTAAAAAATTACATACTCTAAATCAGATTGATCTGGGATCGTACCTGGGCTCTTTGCCCATCGCATGGGAGACAAAGAGTTTACTCATGTGCTGTTCGGAGGGGGGGTCCCGGCGCTGTGCCGTGGGTCTGCTTTAGCCTTTGCTCCCCAGTTATGTCCCCTGCGTGCCTGCTGAGGGAGCGGGGAGACCAGGCTGGTACATACTGGCTCCAGCTTTGGGGTGTTTCTCCTTCTGAGAGGCAAGTTCAGGGTGAGATGTGATATCGGACAGGCTGTCCAGGACTCGGGATGGGGACTTGACCCTAAAAAATGGCTGGTTAAAGTGCTGCTGCGAAGAAGGAGGAGCAGCGGGCAGAGGCAGGAGAGGTCTGCAGCAGAAACTGGGAAGGAAACTACCTTTGGGTGTTGAGAGGTATGGAGCAGTTTATATCTTAGCATCTCTATCTTACACGGTCTCTTTGCACCAGGCAGTTTTGTGAGACGTTTCTGTACCTCTTATTTCACCCCGGAATGGTTTGGGTCCCTCGAAAGGCAGGGTAGAAATTTTCTCAGGAAGCACTTTCCGCACATCGTTGCTGCGCGGATGACGCGCTGCAGGAATGCTTGGGCTTAGTGGGGCTGGCTGAGCCCGTTGGGCATCACAGGCACCTTGGCCTCCCAGGAGGGTTCAGTGTGATGAGACGAGTGCTGGGACCGACACGTTGCTGCAGCCGGTGGGACTTAGCGGGGTCTCTGGGAAAGGCAGCATGCTTAACCGGAATCTCACTGAAGCTGGAAAGCGTTGTGGGAAGGTGGGCTAGCCGATCAAAGGAGGCCTTTCTGCCCAGGAGGACCCGTGTCTATCTTTCCTAAAGGCTGTCACAGATCTTTCAACAGCATCTGGATTCCAACAGCATCTTCTGCCATGCTGGACGGAGCCTCCAGCCGTGCTGCCTCCCAGCCAAGGCTCCGAGACCAGGATTTGATACAAGACCATTCCCGTGTATGCAAGGCAGCGAGGGGGCTGCTGGGCTCTTCAGTCTGGCAGAGCAGAAAGTGACTGTGGGGATAAAACCCCCCTCTCTTGGAGAAGTCCCTCCCTGGCCTCCTCTTCCCGTGCAGCGCCCTGGCTTCCTCCGCCTTCCTTTGCCCCAGAGTTTCCCCAGGAAGCCCGTGGCTGGATAAAGGCTCTTTTTAGAAGAAACCTGGTGCTCCTGCCGTGGCTTCTGCATCGCTTACAGCCCCCGCAGTTGTCCCCTGGGGTCGGGGCAGGAGAGCTCCTGGGGGGCCGTGGGGAGAGGGCGGGGGGTGGCTGGAGATGGGTGGGATGGAGCGGTGCGGGAAGGCAGGAGCTGGTGTCGGCGTGCCAGCCAGCGCTGCGTCCCTGCCTGCGCTGCCGGGGAGCTGCCCGGAGCCGTGCTGCCGCCCTGGCTGCCCAGCCGTCCTCTCCTGGCGTCAGAAGCCTGCCCTGGAGGGCGATTACATCATCGCGCAGGGGAAATGACCTCATGGGGAGGACAGCGGCGGCGACGATGGACCACTACGAGGACGCCAGGTGATGGCTTCAGAAATGCTGCGCTCATTTTCATGCAAATGTCCTCAGTGGTGAAGAAGGAGCGGGAAGAGGAAAGCACAGAGAAAACTGATGTGTCGGCAGAATTGTTTCTATACAGAATATTTTTCAAAGACTTCAATAAGGCAACAGCAGCATTTGAAAAAGGGAGTATGAACAAAGAAAACACAGCTGCATCTTCATTCATGAAAGGAAAGAGGTTGGGTATGTGGCTATCAATCTCGGCTGGGCGTGGGGTGAAACATCAGGGACAGATTGGGGCAGATAATGTACGTATTTTCCTGCAAATATTTGACGGTTCAGATTAGTTTGCTTTAGCTGCTTCTTCCCCCTTTTGTGTTCCCACTCCACAAACATTAGCACTATCAACTTTTACTGGCAAGAGCGCTCTCGGTGGGAGATTTCGACAGCTGATTCATTGAGGATTTGCAGGAAACAGAATTTTAAAGGGAAATTTGCATTGTAAGTGCTTTTCACGTTCAGCTAATCGAGGCGCACAAACAATACCATGAGACTTTTATGGCCAATTAGAGCATAGCTCAAATATTGGTGATGGAGCCAAGGGTTAGAAATTCTCCAGCAGACGTGCACCCGCCAAACGGGAGCCACAGACGCCTTGAGCCGATGCGGCGGGGCGCGTTCCGGGGCCGGCAGGGCTCGCATGGCTCAGGGGGCTGCGTCGGGGACGGAGCTGGCTGGCGGGGTGCGCCCCGCCAAGGAGAGGAGCACAGAGCAGTCCCAAAGCGCTGCGAGTTGGCGTTCGTTCGTGTCCTGTGAGCAGATAGCACAGAGGCTGTAGGAAGGCTGACAGCGGAGCTTGGAGAAGTGCTGGCTAGAGACAAGGCAGAAATTGTCAGGGAAGCATCCAGCAGTTCAGATGACTATCTTGAACCCTTTTGATCTCGAGCTCGTTCCGAAACTGTTGCGCAGAAGTTCTCCCGTGACGTTTGCACCCCGTGGAGATTCTTGTTGGATTTGCAGACCCCAAGAGTTGTTCCTGGCTTTCCCAGCTCAGTGTTTTCATTTCTCATTCTGGCCCAAACCTGGAGGAGCAAAGAGGCCTGGGGGAAGAATATTAAACAGGACCTACAGACTTCTAAGGGTGTCCTCGAATGGAGGTTCGTGACCTTTGCGATGGCTCAAGTTAAGGCCTGGGGAGGAAGTTATGAGTCTGACTGTAACTTTCTACCCTTTTTCCTTTGCTTTCTGGTTTGCATCACCATTCAGGAAAAAGCCTGTATTGTTTTGCATTTAGTATTTCTGGGATACCATCCCGGCCTTACACCCCCTCCTGCTCCGGCGCAGCGGGGCACAGCCCGACGGAGGCAGGACCCAGACTCTGCCGTGGCGAGAGCGTTGTGCAAGCCGGGTCTGCGGCTCCTGTTTGTTCTCCCAAGTCTTTCTGAAATCTTCTGGTTTTCTGCTCCTACTGCACTTTCTTTGTCTTCCTTTATTCGCCCAAAACTTTTCTTCTTTGCAGCTATTTAAGACAGAGTTCCAAGGGGTCTGTACCATTTCTTTCAATTAACCTTCATATCAAAGAGATTGCACTGTGTTCAGCAAGTGTTTTCGGAGTAAATGCTAAAAAAACCCCACTATCCTGATTTTTCTTTCTTTTCTGTTATGCCTGGTGGCATCAACACATGCCCGTCACAGCTCTTTCATTCCTAGAGCAGCTCCATCTCCAACACGTACTTCTTTTTTCTTCTTTTTTTTTTTTTAATTTTAATTTTATTGTGCAGCCACTTATGTTTTTCTGCCTCCTTGTTCCGATTCCTTCAAAATATTTTCTCTTTCTAACTTCCCATCCAATGGCAGCAGGAGCCTGCCTGTGCTCAGGGGAAACTATTGAATTCTTGTCCGTTGCTCTGAAAGCAGTGCGCTCTCTTTGAAGCCGCAACAGAAATTCTGGTAGAAACTGTGAATTTTTTTCTCCTCCAAGTGAATTTAGTGCTGTGGTATTTAACTCCCACACCGCAACAAACAGCCCACCCCTCGAGTCCCTCTTGGGTGGGAGGAGCGTGGGACCCGCAGCGGGAGGGAGGCAGCGGCACGTGAAGCCAGCATCGGAGGAGAGCGGTGGAAGCGCGGGATGTCCAAGAACGAGCCCCAGGAAATGCCCATCGCTTCAAGGAGCCCGCAGGTCTTTTTTCTCTTTTAAAGAAAAGTGGCAGAAAGGGAACCTCCTGAGCACTTTGGGGAAGCTGGCCACAGCTGCGAATCTTGGGTGAGCCGGTGTAGCTCCTAAGGATGGAAATGGAGCGCTGTGCACCGAAGAACCAGCTGCGAGGGGCTTCTTGCGGAGGCCATCAAGAGGCAGCACTGACTTGCGATGGAGGTCCTACCGAGCTACAAGTGGACACAGGTCATCCACACCAGTCAGCTCTCAGAGCTAATAAGTGCCTGCAAAATAATTTCAGATCCCCTCCCAAACCCTGTATTTAGGTTTTGCTCCCTCCATCCGTCGGCAGCGGAGGAAGCCACGGCTTCGGGGGGTGGCGCAGGAGGAACGGCAGGCGCCTGGCTGGCCCCAGAGGGGGCTCGCGAGGGAGGGTGTCCCCGGGGCGCGGGGCCCGGCTGCGAGGCAGCTCCCGCATCGCCCGTGCACAGACCGCCCCCGCTCCCGCCGCGAAACGGGCGCCCTGCTCGCCTGTGGAGCTCCCTCCCAGGGCGCATCCCGCGCGGGCCAAATAGCCCTAATTATATCTCTTCAAAGGCCTGGGTCTCTGGGCAATTTACCGTGGCAAAATTTTCGCTGTTTTTAATTAAAAGTTTCAAAAAGTCGGGCCTGTTGGGTCAAAGGAATCCTCTGTTGCTCTGGCCCATCGTCTGCTTGGAAATTGTTTACCTGGGCATATTTTCCCCCTTTTTAATTAAAGCTGAATTAAAACACAGGTTATTTGAAAGTGGAGAGAATGACTGTAAAGCCCCATTTGCATTTTCTGTGCATTACGGCTGACCGGCCCCCCCTCCGCAGAGGGGTGAGCCCGGGCTGGGCCGGCTCGCGGGGGCAGCTCCGCACCGGCGGGGGTCCCGTCCCCTCCTGGTCCCACCCCAGCTCTCGCTCGGGGACCTCGTGCTCGGAGGAGCAGCCTGGCGCTCTTGCTGCCCTTGCAGAGCGTTTCTGCGTGGGCTACAGGGAGAGCCGAACGCAGAGCAAGCCCTACGGCACTTACAGGCACGCGGCAGCGCCACGTGCATGAGGGTGCATGAAGACTTCTGGCTTTGCTCATCTGTTGGAGAGGCAGGGCTGATGGCCCTTGTCTTTGATAACATTTGTGCTCAGTCCCAGACTGTGCCTAGGAAAGTGTTGCCATCCTGGTGAAAAAGGGAAAGGGAAACGGAAAGGGAAATGGAAAGGGAAAGGAAGAGGAAAAGGAAAAGGAAAAGGAAAAGGAAAAGAAAAAGGAAAAGGAAAAGAAAAAGAAAAATGAAAATAAAATAAAAATAAAATAAAAATAATAAAAAATAAAAATAAAAATAAAAAT
>VZTV01004224.1:70692-85653 GCA_013400875.1 Anhinga rufa
AAAAAGAAAAAGAAAAAGAAAAAGAAAAAGAAAAAGAAAAAGAAAAGGAAAAAGAAAAAGAAAAAGAAAAAGAAAAAGTATAAAAGAGAAAAAAAACCCAACGGAGAAAGACAAAAGATCCCTGATAAAGTGCTCGAGCCCAAAGAGGTGTAAAAGTGGCGAGCCTCCAAGGAGGCATTTGCAAGCGTGCATGGGGCGGTGGCAAGAGGCCGGGGCCGGCCGTGCCCGCCCAGGTCTGATGCCCGGGCGGCGCTGTGTGCTGCCCCCCTCGAGCACCATGGGCACCTCCAGCCGCGGGCTCGCCCTGGCGCCCGAGCGGCTGCGTGGGCTCTGGGGCTCAGTGGGGGAAAAGGCCTCTCGGTTCTCCCTGCGACCAAACCGACACAGCGATCTGTGAGTCCACCCCGCGTGCTGCTGACGACGTGGGATCGCGGGCAGCTTTGCAGGAGGAATTACTCTATCTGGGGTAAGAGGCACGTGTGAAAACATCCTACCAGCAGAGAAAGCGTGTCCGTTGCGCTCATGGAGCATCTCCCCCAGTGCAGAGCGCATCGGCGGCTGCTTTTATTTGCAGTTCTGATCCTGGCGCTTGTGGGAATTAATGGCTGTAGGTTTTGAAACGCAATTATAGGCTTTGCAGTGGTAATTTTGTTTTTATTTCCCACTGCATTTGCTGTTGCTCTGCGGAGAGGAGAGGCTCTAGTTAAAACTCACGTAACACAAGCGTACCTACAATTTGTTTGCTTTTTCTAGAAACTTTTTTCTTTCCCTTTGTGGACTGCTGGTCCATGGGATGTTTTCTTCTGCCTCAGTACAAATAAATGTCCGGGTTCTCGATGGTTGGGACTGGTAATAGGATATAGGAGCTTTCACCTCGAGGTCATTTGCTTAAACCCAAGGCAGCTCGGTCAGGACCAAAGGCAGCTGCAGTCCGACGGCTCGCCGGGGGCCAGCGATGGCACGGAATGCTTTGGGTGGCTGAGCCAGGCTCACCACGGACGGGGGCTGGCTTTCCACACCACCCCGGCAGCTTCCCCTGGATCTGAGCGGTGCCTCGGAGCAGCCGGCGGCAGCCGGGGCTGAAGCCTGTGGCTGGCCACGGAGTTGTCCTTCTCTAGCAAGTGGATCAAGTTGTTCGGTTTTTGTACAAAATCAGTCAAAACCAAACCTGTTTGGGAGAACATACTGGTTTCAGCACTTTCTCCTGTCGGTTTACTTGCTCCGTTGTACCACTTGAAAATAAACTTTTTATTTACAATTTTTAATGAATCTGGAAGAAAATACAAAAGGGTCAGCACCAAAAATGCTAGGAAAACACAGAATGCCATGACAAAACAGAAGGAAAAGGCCACCATTCCTGAATGGCTTAAAAATCCATTGAGACGGTTTGTTTTGAGAAATGGAAGAAACGCTTGATTCAGATCCAAGAAACAGCTTGGGAATTATTAGGTCCAAACTTTGCGGTTGGTGAAGATTTCTACTTTTTCATCCCACTTAAGGCTAGGACATATCTTCAGCCTTTTCCTCACGATGCGACTGCAGTTCAGTAACCCTCGCCTGCCCGGTTTGGCCTCGGCTACCGCGAGACCAGCATCGAGGGGTGCCTTCAGTGCCACCAGACCCGCGGTCCCGCAGCGGCGGTCCTTGTGTAGCACTAACGTGGCGCCGGCTCACAAGAGTCACCAGAAAGAGAGGGTGGCGTTCAGCTGATCGCAAGATGATCGCTGCGAGCTCGTGGGGTCTGCTCCTATTCAGGCGGAAGGCGTAGCATGTCCCGTCACTCAGAGCCCGTAGCGCTCTCCACCGCGACGCCTCTGCAGCGGGTCTCGCTCGGCAAAAGTCAGCGCTGCTGGAGAGGTGCTGCGGGAAAGCCCCACGCGCGTGGGCACCCCGGGTAAGCCGTCCCCCAACCACGCACACCTCTGTTCTCTGTCCCAGGCGAGCGGTGGCCCCGTTCCCCCGCCGTCCCCCTCGTTAGCGCCCCACGCTAACTGCTGGCAAGGCTTTCTGCTGCGCCTCGACGACTGGCAGGTACTTTGTGCTGGATTAATCATGCATTACCCAATTTGTGATGGCATTGAACATGTCGCAGCCCGGGGAGGCATCGCGAGCGGAGCGACTTCATTATGTGTCTCCCCGAGTCAAGCGACACAGGCTGAACGGGAAAACATCTTGTCGGTGAGTGCCGCTGCTCCCCTCGCTCGGGTGGAGACCCAGGAGAGGGAGGGAGCACGACAAGGCTCCAACGTGATGGAGTCAGCAATAGCAGTTAATGCTTGCCTTAAAAGAAGAGCTTGAGCATTTTTTTAATTAAATAATTTAGTTTTTTTTTAAAATTCAGCCATTTTTCTCTTTCCTTCTTTCAAGCGCCAGGCAGCCTCTGAGGTCGCCTCAGGTCTGGTGAAAGCCAAAAAGAAAAACTCCATCAGGAAAAGAAGAGACCGGGAGGAGAGGGAAAGAGGCAGTTATAAGAGCCCTGTGGGGCAGGCGGAGCTCCGCAGCTCCCTTCCACCCTCGGAGGATGCTCAGGCGCTGTGTGCTCTGCGAAAGGCTCCTCATCTGAGGTTCCCAGCACGTGGCTCATTGAACAGACCCTGCCGCGTACTCCCCTTAAGAGCGAAAGAAAACGCAGCAAGGTTAGTCACAGCCGTTAGGAAAAGCCGACGCTTCCGTGGGAGCAGAGGAGGATGTAAGCCCGGGGACCCAAATACTCTGCTCCCGTGCAGTTCGGGGGCACGCAGGCACGGCGAGGCGGTGTGCTGCCTCTGCCCCGGCTGCGGGTGGGAGCCGTCCCACCCGCGCCCCGCACCTCTCGCCGAGGCAGCGGTGCTGTGCCACCGGTCAAGCTGAATGCCAGAGAAATGAATTAAACAGAGAAAAGTCCATCCTCCGGGGACCGAGACAGGGCAAAGCCCAGCTTCTCTGCACCTGATTCGACATGGTGGCATTCATGGGGGTAGCTCGAGCGGAGCCGCCTTCAGCCCCTTGCAGTGAAACGCGGACAGAGGAGCATCCTCTGCACGGCTGCGGGCTGACAGTCCTTCTCGACGAGGTTTCAGACTGGTCACTCATTCAGCCTGATCCCAACGAGCCCTTATCTTGGCCACTCAGTGTGGATTATTCACTGTCAAGACAATACCAGCAAGAGGATAGTATTTAGTTTTTACACACTAGGAGACTGTAGAAGCAGCCGTTACCTTGCCCAGGACCTTGTAGGACCCTCCCGCGAGCCCTTTTCCGTGCTCAGCCTGAGCTGCCGCGTGTCTGCAAGCTTGGGGGTTGCTGGTGCGATCCCCGCTGAGGGGTACGCTGAGCGCGAGCGTGAGGGCATGAGGTCCCCTGCAGCACCTTTTTTATTAGTAGATATATATATATGTAGATAGATACAGATAGATATATAGATAGATATAGANCTTGTAAAAATGGGTTGCGACATGCAACAGATTTTCATTTATTTCCTCATTTTCTTACTTGTTTATATATTTTAACTAATGCCTAAACACGTGGAGGAGGTGGCGCCCCTCGGCGTGCCCGTGCTGCAGCCCGCGGGGAGGATTCCCAAGGGCACAGAGACCCACATGCGGCCCTTTAGGGTGGGAGCGGGAAGGTGCTGAAGAGATGCGAGCAGCTTCACAAGGCAAGGGCCTCTTCTGCTCCCCAGCTCACAGCTGCTAAATAGCCTTGTCTTGCCGGCACTGTTTCGGTAATGCAAAGCCAACAGCAGCCTTGGTGCTGGGGCCTTGGGACATGCCTTGGGGCACCCGCCGCAAAGCTCCCGGCTGGGCGCCCAGGCGAGGGGCGCTCCTGCGGGCCCCCGGCGGGGACGGCGGCTCCGCGCTGGGGTCCGCGAGGGACCTGGCCCTTAGTTAGGGGGTAGAAATGGGATTTCCCCAGCCAGTGCGCTGCCTTCAACTGGTGGGTTTTTAAGGTTCAAAGGCTCTTTCTTTTCTCCTCTGCTGCTTAAAATAACAGGGTCAATGTATACACACTCCTCATAATAATGATAATAGGGGCTGCTGGAGAAACGCAGCCTCCAGATGAACTCAAGACACAGACAATCAACTGGAACTCAGGGGTAATTTTGGTTTCTGATCAATCTAAAATCATTTTGACCCAAGGTATAATTTAAAATGTTCCTACCTCGGTTATTATAGCCCCAGGGCACTCTTGGTTGTTTTCGCGCATTCGCCCGCTTGTTCTCTCTCTCTCTGCTTATAAGATCCAAGGAACAGTTTAATGAAAAATGAGTGTGTGGCTGGAGGGGTCAATGGTTAGTCATTTTGGATCCTTTAAAAAAAAGAAACGGGTAGGATTTGGCTGTGTTCTTTTAAAGAGGGGTTCTCACACTAGAGCAGACTTGCGGAAAGAGGAAAGCATTTATTCAGCAGTCAGCTCCTCTGGCCGCTTCGCCGCCTTTCCTTGCTGTGTTTTGCTCTCTTTTTGTCACCCCAAAGCGCCGTGCCCGGGCCCCTTAGCAGGAGTCGCAAGGCTGCGGTCCCCACGGGCAAGGGAGCTGCAACCTTGTATGAGAAATAACCGAAGCCCGGGGGTCCTGCCGAAGGACCAGCTGCTCCCCCTCTCCGCTCCCACCCCGGCCAGTCCTGCCTTCCCGCGAGCCCCTCTGCCGGCGGGAAGGCACGGCTCGCTGGGAAATGGGAAGAAGAGGTAAAACAAGGATGTGGCTAACAGAAAGCAACAAAAATGAATCAGCACAAAGCACGCCGGCAGGCTGGCGCTGGGAGGGATGGTGGATGCTTGGTGGAGGCACAGAGGGTTTAAGGATGTTAGAGTGAGCGGTTGGCAGGATAATTATTGCAGGCAGAAAACAAAAGAGAGTGACAATTTTCCTGTGGATGGATTCAGCCCTCATGCTTCTTAATTCCCGCTGAACAAAGAGCTATAATTGTTCTCAATAGCGAGGAGGGGAAGAACCTAATTTCCAATGTGAGTCAGAGAAGCTTTCAAGCAGAGGGTGGGTGGAAACTATTTATAAAGGACCATTAGGGAAAATCAGATTTCTACGCACAGTAAACAGAACACAGAAAAAAAAATCTATTTATATTTGAGTCTGGAAAGCATGTCCCATGCAGCACATCATAACAACGGCCAGAGTGCAGACCCCGAATGCCAACGCTGAGGGTTTTCCCCTTGGTGCCACTGAAGGTCGTGGTGCATTTCTGTCCTTCGGTGGAGCTGGCGGAACGCCTTCTTCCCAGGCACGCGCTTCGGACAGGCAAACAAACAAGATGTGAATTTGCTCCTTCCTTTCTGTGTTGCATTTAGAGACAAAAAATAAGAATAAAATTAACAATTGGGTTTGCTCAGCCAAAAATTGTGGAAAGCAAATACCAAAATGACGTGCCAAAGTAATTGCAGGAGATGAGCTCCCAGTTTGCTCAACACTTGCTTGCACAGGTAAACTTGCATCCTTCTGCAGTCAGCATTCATGCAATATTTACAATTCTTTATTCCCAACATAGAGAAAAACACTCTAAAAATAAATTCTAGTAATGCTGAAGAACAGTTAGAACCCAGCCATCAGGTTGTGAGGGGGAAGGTTGCAATGCATGCAGAATGCTTTCCTGGTGCCTGCCTGGTTCCCTGGACACGCATCTTAAGAGCGCCTCACTCAAGTTGCGAGAGCCCAAGGCAGAGGGTCCTGGCTGTGACCCCAAGACGCGGTAAGGAGCCCTTTGGCCATTGGAAGACACACGGGGCGGTGCCGGCAGCCCCAGGGAGGTTCCTCAGAAGAAACCCTGACTCTGGTGCAGGGGAAGGCCGTCGGTCGTGCTCTGGGGCAGGGCACGGCGAGCGCAGACCTGGCCCGGGGCTGCAGCGGGGAGCCCTCTGCTCCAGCTGATGGCCGAGCACCAGAGTGGCAGCAGGACTGGGCAGTGGGAGTCATGACCATACGCAGAAGCCTTGGCTCCTCCAGATATTCCCTTCTAACATAAAAGGTGTCTGCCTGGCAGTGTGAAGAGCATCAAACCCAGGATGTTTATCTGTGACGTGACTCCACTGAGTCTCGCTAAGCCATGTGTGCACATTTCTGGGCTAGGAAGGGAATATATCGCTGTGTAACATCTTAACTGGAAAGCAAAATGTAAGCAAGAAAAATCCTTATGTCACAGATGAGCGATGTGTGCTTCCTCCTCCCCATGTCTCAAAGCGGGAATTGTCTCCCTGAGCCTAAATCCAGGCTGAGCAAGGGCTTGGCCAGGATAACAAGGACACGAAATAATCTGAGTGATAATCTGCTGATTAGCTGGCTAAGTATGATCTGGTAAGTATCAGCTTAACAGATATCTGGCATTTTTCCTCCATTACTTTTGGAGCACTAAATCAACTGGTTTAGCGGATTTATTCCTATTTCGTGGGTTAGCAAATGGAGACCCGTGAGCAGAAGCGCCCACAGTTGCCCCGCGAGCCTGTCCCCACGCTGAGGGCTGCGCCTGCCCGCAGCCCTGTCCTTCCTTCTGCCTCTTCCTTCGTTCATGTAATGACTGGCTGATAGGGGCTCTGTCTGTGGAGCAAAACCCGCTAACGGGATGTCTGCCTTCGCCACGGAGCTCATGCTCCCCAGGCTTGGACCACGAAGGAGAGCTCTTCCCTATGTGATGTGCTTTATGTGCGTGCAGACCTGATTTATATCTCTTCCAACAAGCTGTTCTCTGCTATCATGAGCCAACAGGACCCATAGGGTGTTACAAGACATATTACATGCAGCCAAGAGCTTTAATCCCCCTGGGGGAGTGATTACAAACAACTACACACGTCCCAGAGTTGCTTAATCACTGTTAAGAAATTTCTTTATAATCTGAGTAAATTACTTTAATTACTTGCAACTACCAATTAGCGTTTGAATGCTTCCACTGAGAAGTTTGCAGGCATTAATCTGCTCCCTTGGAATGTTAAATCACCGGCTGGAAGATGGCTTTCGTCTATGCAGCAGGCAGCAATCTGCCAGGCCAGAGCGGAGGCAGCCAGCCCTTACCCGGCATGCCCCTCTGCAGCTGCCTGGCCTCGGCTTTTATTTATTTAGTAGCTTGAAAGGAGAGTTCAGTCCTTCGGTGAGTTTTAGCAGCTGGATAAAACTGCCCAGTCCTGGGAAAGGGAGGTCCCTCTTTAACGCCGCGGTGGGTGCGGAGGCTCTGCCTCCTGGAGGCAAGGTCAGCCGCCCCCGCGGACCCCCGCAAACCCCACCGCCCAAACCACTCCCTACCTGGGAGCTTACGTACGCAGGCACGTCAAACAGCCTCCCTGCTCGCCTGCCTTCATTTGCACACCCGGCTCGTTTCCTAATCGGCAGAGCTCCCCAGCGCTGACCCGCGACTCCTCGAACGCCGCGTGCTGGACAGGGTGGCTTTTGCTGACTGCCAGGCTCGAGCTGAACTTAACCTTCAGACGTGGATGCCGATGAGGTCTGGACAAGCATGGCTCCATTTCTCGTTTTCCCACTAGTTCTGACTTACAGTAACTCTCAAACCTTGAAAAGTTGGAGTCAAGGTCTGAACTTGCTCTGCTGGCCGCTTTCTAGTCCTCGCTGGCATGGATCGGATTCAAACCACTTTTTTTTTTTCTTTGATATTTAGGCCTGGGGTGGCTATGCTCGTCTTCTTTTTCTTTGCTCGTCGTTAGGAGTGCGCTGGTGCGAGGAGTCTGGGCACGACACCAAAATGCCCTCGCCTGCACTCCCGGAGGTTGAGAGCCAGAGCAGCTGCCGCAGCAGCGGGAAGCAGGTTCACCGGGCAGGGATGCTGCGCAGAGCCGTGGCCGCAAGCGGACCCCGTGCCTTTGTGTTAGCCCAATGTCGAGTCAGGATAGTCAGGACCGAGGCTCAGTAGGGGCAGGATGCTTTCTAGCAGTGGGGAGGAGAGGTCGAGGCTGCAGCACCGCCAGAATTGAGGAAGAGCATCAAGAAGAAAGACTTCAAGTTAGGAAAGTGCTGCAAAGTCAGAGGGAAGGGCAGCGGGAGGGAGGATGGGCACAGACTGGGTTTTCCTTCACCCTCTTCTGGAAGTGGCCTCTCCGATTTCCACTGGCATCGATGAGAACAGGTTCTCCCCAGAGTGGAAAAGCCCACTAAGTCAAATCTGTGTTAGGCGGGAGACCCTGCAGGTCCCACGGCTTGACCTGGGATGGGCAGAGCATGTTGCTGGCCGGGTGCAGTTCTAATTTTGTATAAAGTGCCCGAGATCCTGATAATGCACAGCGGCAATATCTGCGCCGCTAGCCCGGGTACCAAGGCAATGTTTCGGTTTCTCCTGTTTGCAAAGGCACGCTCGATACTGGAGGGGAGCGCTGCGGGATGGAGGCTGATCTCCTGCAGTTTGGGGTTCTGTCAGCCTTATTTATTTTTTTTTTTGGAGATTGCTGATAGCTTCCAAAGTTGCTGGGGAAAGAAACAGGGTGGGAGGCAGTAGATGATATCACGGCAGACAGCGTGATTGCCTAAGCCTTCTCTTCATGGGAACTGAGGCTAAAAACTGGAGTTCAGAGCCTAAAGTAGGGACTGGGAGTCAAAACTGTGTTTTTTCTCGTCTTCCATCTAGCATGACTCATGGTACGCTTTGAAGACAGCATTCATGTTTATGCATTTCAGTTTCTCCACATGGAAACCAGCATGCCACCTCCCCACTTTACGATCCATTTTAAGCTCTCGTATTGGAACTAGCCCCACCAAAGCTACAGGCTTTGACCACTTGCGTAGCCCACCACAAGCACTCCTTTTCTGTAGAGACCAGCTTCTGTTTGGGAGCATTAATTCTTTTTCCTTACAGAGACAAGCATACACATATGTCCCAGATGTATGCCTTTCATAGGTGATAAATAAATAAGCATCGCCAGCCCTGAATAGGGAGGGTTGTTTTGCTTGTTTGGATTTAAATAAGACTTTGCAGGAACAATCCATCTTGCGAGAGCCTCATGCAAATCCCTCTCTGAGCCAAATCAATCGAACAGCGAGTGCCTGTTCAGCTTGCAAGGCATTTAGATGCTGGCTGGGGCTACATCCCCGCGCTGCCGTCAGGGCTGTGAGGCAGGGCTGGTCCTGCCTGCGGAGGGAAGCGAGCCAGCTGGTGCCGCCGCGGCCGAGGCCGGGGGCGGTGGGTTGCCCACCCGGCCGCGCCGCCTGCCCAGCCCCACCTCTGCGCTGCTGCAGCCACCGTCAGCTTCCCTCTGCAAACCTTTCTTGGGGCTTTCCCCTCCTTTGCTGCCAGAGGCATGCGGAAAATGTCCTGTGGTTGACCAGGTGAAGATTTTCATGTGCAGGTTATAAGGTCAGGAAGGTTCTTCCCGGGCTCTGGAAGACGCGAGTTGTTGCAGGAGGCTTTTCCCTCACCTCCGAAGCGTAGTCACCCACCACCCAGCCCTGTGGGCATTTTGCTCGGCGCCCCGGGGGCGTTTCTCACCCAAGCGCCAGGCTGGTGTTCGGGGCGCTGCTGAACCCCTCGGGATGCATCTCACCTCGTCACCTACAAGTCCCCGAGCACAGGGTCCGTCTGCTTCGGCACGTGTGGACGAGGCGCGTGCATCCGTCCCTGCTGGGCAGCGGTGGCAGTCTGCGTCCGGGGGGAGAAGAGCTGTGGGCCGTGTTGGTGAGCTCCTCCCTTGGCGGCACAGGAAGGTTTAGATTGCCAGCCAATTCCAGGTCACTAAAACCAGGGAAGCTTACAATCAAATTGTAGGGAATGGAAGGCAATGACTGAAATAATAGCACATACAAATGGAAATCTAGATTAAGTCCCTAGAGCTTTCTTTGCAACTGGAAAGAATGAATTGGGTTTTTTTCTTTTCTTTTCTTTTTTTCTTTTTCTTTGAAGGAGACAACCAGTTATTTCGTGACATTCAGGTAGGAGCAGTGGTTAACAGTATGTCAGCGTAAAAAGCAGTCCAAGCCTGCTTCCTAACATCCCCACCAGATCACAGCTGGGCCACTGTCTGTGCCTACGGCCTCCACTCCTCCAGCCCAGGCACCCAGCTAAGTCACTATTGCTTAGCCGTACAAAGGTGCTGATGAGCCCCAACCCATTTCACTGACAGCCTAAACTAAGGCCACCATGCTTTTCCTTCCAAATACAGCCGCCTTCCCAGCTCCCTAACAGTCTGCATAGGAGAAAGGGCTGTTTGTAAAATAATAAAATGAGTGGGGAACCTAACGCTGGATGTATTGATGTGCAGAAGCCAAGTAGATTATACTGGAGTGCCTAAATGAGATGTATTATAATCCCCTGTTTGGAGACAAAGCTCTGCGGCAGGGAGCTCAGCAGCTGGCAGAAGTGCGAGGAAGCAGCTGCCGGGGTGGAGGAGCTGAGGTGGCAGATCCAGCGCTCCCTCCTCCCCGCAGCGTCCCCAGCCTCCTGCTCTCAGAACGGGGGGTGCAAAGCGGCTGGGCAGAGCTGTTACCTGACGGCACGGGCGCCCTGCCTTCACCTCCGCCCCCCCAGCACTGAAAAGCAAACTGGAGGTAGACTCGCCCTCGACGGTGCTGCTGGCCGGGCTGGGGTTGCAGCATCTGGATGCTGGAGGAGCTCTGTGGGAAGAGGGGTCCCTCCCTGTTCGGGGGTCCTTATCCCATCACCGCTTCAGTCCTCCACCCGTTCCCACCAGCATCCTGCTGGTTAAGGGCTGGGGCAGCTACTGTGGGTCACGCAAAGGGCCAAAAATGTGAGGCAGCCGCATCTGAGAAACCCATTTCTTGCTGTCTGTCCAGGGGAGGGCTGAGAGCGGACAGCACTGCTCCCCGAGAAGAGGGCGGCAGATCCCAGCACAGACCCACAGTCCTCATTTCCACCCAAGAGCGCGTGCGATCTCCATGCTGGACCCGCAGGGCTAGCCGTGCGTGGCATTTCAGATGCTGCATGGAAGAGGACTTTACAGGACGCATGACAAATCCTTCCTCCCTGCCACGGCCGTACAGCGCGTCTTCCCACTCTGGAGCTCCCTTCGCTTTTGGTCTACATGCCAGAGCCCTCAGCTCCTCTTTATGCCTCTCAAATCCATATCACTCAGAAAATTATGTTCTTATTTCTTCAAATACACCCCTCAGGGCAGATGTCAACTCCATATCAGCTTATGAAGCAGTGGGTATGAGCATGGAGGCACACCCCATCACATACTGTCTCCCTGACACACACACACAGAGCTAAATTTACCCTTAATGTGTTCCTGAGAAAGGCTGAAGCATCTCAGATACTATCAAGCATAATTCCCCGGCGTGCCCAGACAGCACATGCACACGCGTGCAGGTACATACGACACAGGCTCGCGCGTTTCTCTATGAAAACCTGCACGTGGGGGACGGACAGAGTCCAACCGCCTCCCTGCCACTGGAAAACTTGCTGGCGGCGTCAAGCATCAGCCTGGAGGAGCTGGGAAAAAGGTGGTGCGTGACCGTGTCCACAGGCCACGTCTCAGCACACCTGGGGAGGGGTCACTGACGTGCCGGCCCGCCAGTGTGAGGTGGGACGAGAGCGGGCTTGCAAACTGCAGCACTGGCTTCAGGAGGTGAACGAAGGAGGGGGGCACTGCTGTCCGTGCTCTGCCTCTGACCGTCTGGGAGCAGCCTCGGGTGCCCCGGGGAGCTGCCGGGATGTGCCCCCCCCCACGCCTGCCCCAGCCCCACCACGGCTGCCTGCTGGGGACGGGACACCTTGCACCGGATGGCCTCGGCACGGATGGTCCTTGCAGGATCCCCAGTGGGGGCATCTCAGTGAAACGGGGGCTCCCTGAGCAGAGGAATTGCTGGGGAGGGGGCAGGCACCCCGTCCCGTGCCGCTGTGGGGCTCTGCCGTTCCCGTGCCCCGCCAGCTGTTGTTTGCACAGGCTGACCACAGTCCGCAGCTCCCAGGGAACCATCATCACCCTGTGACGGCTGTACGTGGCTGATGAGGTGTAGATCCGACTGTCAGTGCTCCCCCTGACCCAAGACAGTCTAACCTTGACGTGGTGCAAAGGCTGGTGCTCTTGGAGCATCGTTTGAGAGGACTAGCTCTCTCCCCTTCCACGCCGGGCTGTACCTGAGGCACGGGGACTCATCGGACTCATTACCCTGCATACCGCAACAAGCACAGCCACCCATAAATGACAGAGTCACTTTTTACGCGGACATTTCCCGTGGCACTGAGACTGTCTCCGTTGTTCCTGACTTTGCAGGAAGCCCTCGGAGGCTTTCCTGCCCAAGCACTCCCTTGGCTGAAGAAACTTCTCCCCTTACACCAGCCCCTGCCCCGCTGCAGCGAGCAGGACCCGAGAGGCATCAGCAGGTGAGAAGCCCTTTGCGTGCAGGTGTAGGGCTGCTTCCTCCCTCCGACTCGAAGTTACGGTGCCCTCTGGTTCTGCCGCGATATGGTCCTTCGGTGCCTACCAGGGAATGGAGGGTGGCCAGCCCACCTTCCTGAGGCCACGCCAGACCAACCCATGCACTAGCCAGCCGCGGCTTAGCTAGCCAGGGGCCGAGCTGCTCTTCCCAGCAAGGGTGAGATGCGGCACAGGCTTCACAGCCCTCTCCCAGGTCGTGTTTATCCGTTGTGATACTTTCACATGAGAAACAAATAAAGGCTGATGATATCTCCTGGAAGAAAAAAACCAAGGTTACTCCCCTGACCTGATTAATGCAAATAAACTGAATGGAGTCCTGTCGCCCGGGGCTTGCAAATTTAATATCTGTTAAACTGATTCATTTCATGCTGTTTTAGCCTCTCACCCTGTGACTGCAATTACCTCTGACGGTCTCGCTGGGCCGTTGGTGCCTGCTTCCCTCCTCACGTGATGCAGTTTGGGTTGGTTCTGTTTGTTTTGTTGTTTTGATTTTTTTTCTTCTTGTGGTTTAATTTCCTTTGAGTTTATTAATTATGGCTGGGGGGCGGGGGCCAGGAATGTTTAGCTAATGCTTCCTCTTTGCATAGCGTGGCACTTCAGCTCTGTAATTCCCCCTTTATCCGCTGCCCCGGGATGGGTCAGGGGACGCGAGGAGGTGGGAACCTCTTCTCTCCCTTCCCTGCCTGTGAGCCCTGCGCCCACCTCCCCGCATCGCTCCCACCGTCCTGCCCTGTGCTTCCTGGCCGTCTGCGCTCGCACGAAGCGACTACTTTGTCGGAGACTTGGGAAATGTGTTTCAAACCATTTAATCAGAGCATCAGGTCGGTGTGCCTCGGGCTGGGTCCCTGGAGAAAGCAGGTGCAGCCACACGCGTCCCCCAAGCCTGGGTGAGCCGAGAGATGCTCCGGATCCAGCACCGGCCACTACCAGCACGACCCTATGCAGGGCAAGGAGCAGGTTTTTATTCAAAGCCCACCTGCAACAGTTAGGGTCTGAATTCATAATTCATTTGAATGGCGAAAGTCTCGTGAGAGCGACAGGTTTGTTTTGCGGAGACGGGATTTCTTCCCCCTGTCTCCCGGGAACCACCAAGACGAGCTCTTCAGGAGCTCTCGGCCCGGAGCCCAGCTGCCCAGGCTGCTGCAGGAGAGCCCAGCCTAATATCTTTTACTTTCCCAGGCTGCCACGCCGCGGGCTCACCCCAGCCTGGCGGCTCGCGGCGCAGCCCAGGGTGCCCGGAGGCGCGGGAGCCAGAGCAGCAGAGGCTAGAAGGAGAGACCTCCCGAAGGGAGAAGGCACAAGAGCGAATGTGCTGTGAGTATAAAAGATAAATGAGGCTAAGGATGTCAGCCGGGTTTCACCTCGCTTTTCATCTAATTCAACAGTGAGGGAGCACTCAATGAAATTAAAAGGGAAGCCACTTCAGGCAGATGAAGGACCTGGTATTTTAATAATACGTAGGTAGTTCACCATTGCAGGATGCTTAAGCAAAGACTTTGTTAAGTGAATAAGGATGAGCTGCTCCGACAACAAACATCGTCTGCAGCGAGAGGCTTAGTCGAGGTATAAATGTGGCGCGAGCTCTCGGTCCCCCCCGAGTGCCTGCTCCCGTGGGGGCGTGGGGAGGAGGAGGCATTGCCCATCTCCCGGGGCACGGCGCAGGGACCTGGCGCTGGGGACTGAGCTGCTCCGCCTGGGCGGCCTTGCTGCTTTTTGGAGATATCTCGCTCCCCAGGAGAACAGAGGTGACCGGATAGGCTCCACGCCTTTCTTTCCACCCCTAGGAAGCGTTTAGGCTGCAAAAGTACAGATAAAAGCCAAAAGGCTAAGCGCCCTCTCTCCAGGCTGGAAAGCCATAATGCAAAGAAAAGGGATTAATTTGTTTCCTTAAACAAACAATAACAACCTAATTGCCAAGCCACGGTCATAGTGGCCTCGTTCGGGATGCTGGAGATCAGCAGCGTGGGTTTCCCCCAAACCTCCAGTCGTTCTGTTTGCTCCTCTCTCTTGCTGGCTTCCCCAGGGCCGGGATGCTCCTCGACCCGCACAGCCTCCCCAGCAGCCCCTCACCTCTGCAGTGACAGTGGCCAGGGAGCAGAGCTCTGCTCTGTGCTGCAAGAGAGGGCTCTTGAGCGCAGATCTGAGAGGTGACGAGGGGAAAGCGAGTAACCTGTGGGCTTCGCCCCTTCCTCCGGTTTTCGGAGGTGCCATTCGCAGCAAAACAAGAGGGTGGTGGGAGCCTCTGCCTAGCCAGCACAGAGAGCAGTGGGCGGCTGAAGACCTCATATGCCTCGTTCATAGCATGCGCCAAAGCTCCTGAGCCTGTGTCGCTGCTGCTGCTGCCCGTGTTGGCTGGGAAAAGGTGTCCCAGGCAGCTAGCTTGAGCTGCACCCTGCACCCCTGCGCTGCACCTTGTGCTGCACCCTGTGCTGCACCCTGCGCTGCACCCTGTGCCCCTGTCCTGCACCCTGCACCCCTGTGCTGCACCCTGCACCCCTGTGCTGCACACTGCGCTGCACCCTGCGCTGCGCCCTGCACCCCTGCCCTGCTCCCTGCACCCCTGCGCTGCACCTTGTGCTGCACCCTGTGCCCCTGTCCTGCACCCTGCACCCCTGTGCTGCACCCTGCGCCCCTGTGCTGCAC
>VZTV01004224.1:85764-143905 GCA_013400875.1 Anhinga rufa
CCCTGCCCTGCGCCCTGCACCCCTGCCCTGCTCCCTGCGCCCCTGCGCTGCACCTTGTGTGGCACCCTGCGCCCCTGTCCTGCACCCTGCACCCCTGTCCTGCACCCTGCACCCCTGCCCTGCACCCTGCACCCCTGCACTGCTCCCTGTGCCCCTATGCTGCGCCCTGCACCCCTGCGCTGCACCCTGCGCTCCTGTCCTGCACCCTGCACCTCTGCGCTGCGCAGACGACACTGGGTCCCAAGGCACAGCTGGGTGCTGGCACCCTCGGGGGCTGCTGCTGCTGTGACAGGCAGGAGGTGTGGAGGGGAGTTTGCAACCCTTTCCCCTGGGCCGTACCTGTGCCGAGGATAAACAGAGGGCTTCCGTCTCAGCGGCTGTCAGACCGCCTTTCAGCAGCGCGAAATCCGTTTGAAAGAGAATAAAAGCGCGTCTATGAATGGCCCTTTATAATTCCTGAACAGGACTGCGAACGAAGGCTTGCACCCTTTCTGTTTGCTTACATCTCACTTCAAGTTCAGAGCTGTCAGGGGAAGTGAGAAGAGGAGGGATGCTGGCTTCCTGAGCATGCACATGCACACACACGAGCGTGCTCGCACACCCCGTCACACACCCTTCAGTTTATTTTGCATTTCTTGTTTAGTTTCAGGCACCGGAGCTGCCAATCTCGGTGTGTTTTTAGTGCTTCTGTGCTGAGTCTGTCATGATGCCTTAATGGCTGTATCACCTTGTGAAGCTCTCAGACATCCTTAGCTCCTTTCATCAGTGGTGGGAAACCTGCCAGCCTCTGACAGGTTCCTCCAAACAAATCACAGCACGATTTGGAACGGGAGATGTGACCAGCGATTTGGCAAGCGGCCAGGCGCCCGCGGCGCGCGCAGCTTGGCACCGTCCCTCCAGCGGTGCCCAGCTCCAGCTGGGACGGCGCTGGCCCACGCCGCGGGCTCCGCGCTCAGCCCCCGGTGGGACAAAGCATTTCCAGCCCAGGCACCGGCCTTTTGCGGCTCCTGGTGAAGCACCACCGCCTCCTCCCAGGGCCTGCCTGCCTTTGCAGGGCTCCAGAGGTGTCTCAGAGGTGTTTCTCCAAGCTGATTCGGGCACGGGGGGTTGCCTGGCGGCCATCCCAAGAGACCCGGGCCCTCCGTGGCGTTGCCTGGGCTGAGCCACGACGCCCGGCGGAGCAGCCTGCATCGCTGGCTGTGCGTGCCCTGGATGCCGGGCTGGGGCGGCCGCCACAGCCGAAGCGTGAGCCCGTGCACCGTGCTCAGGGGAAGCCTGCATCGCGTTGGGCTCGAACCACCGGCAGCATCGGGGCCGGTTACATCTCCCCCGCCAACCCCGATCCCGCTGCAAGAGACTGGCCTGGGGGTAGGAGCTGCGGCGAGCCGAACGGAGTGCTTCTGGAAACAGAAAAGGACACGGTATTTCATCATTTTGGGGCCCAGACTGTCTCTGCTGCACCAACAAGGGAACTATTTGTGTGGTTCAAAGACTTATTCATTCTGTTGTGTTTTTTTTTTTCCAAACCACCCACTTCAAGTTTTGGGTGAAGGTTCAATTTCATTTTTCTTATTCCCAGCTCATTTGCCCATCCCTAAAACAAACATATTAGAGCAAGCATGTGTGGGAGAGGGTATATTAATCAAACCAGAGGGTAGGTGAACTTAACGCAAACAGAGAATGACAATGCACCGTGTATTTGCATAATCCAGTGAGAAAGCTTTGTTGCTGAAAAGCCAAAGCTACTGGCATAGAAGAGTATAGGTCTGAACAGGAACTCCGGCGCTGAACAGTTACAGACGTTGGGGGTAATAAATCAGGGATCTGGGTAAAAACGTAGCGGCTCCAGCATGCTTTCCAAACTTTGCATTTCATTTGCTTTGATAGAGGGCCCTATCCTGCGTGCTTTGAAGTTAATGGCCCAGCTCCCTTTGACTGCGGCAGAAACAAGCCCAGGCCTGAAGAACAGGTGCTCAAGCCGGAGTCGCAGCGGAGACTAAACTCATCAGCGATCAGCGTTGGCTTTATGCAAATGCTTCCAAATGAGGCGAATTGTCTTGCCAGCTGATACAACCAGAACAAAGCCCCGAGCACCAGTAGAGGGTAACATATGCAATTTCAGGGCTAAGAAGTCCAGGGAGGGATTTAATAGCAGTTGGCATTTTACAAAGGAAATAGCTATTTCTGCAAAGGGATGATTAGAGGTATGTATAAGAGCGTGGGGTTTTTAGGAGCGCGCTGGCTGGCATCCCCCACTTCTAGGTGACCTTGGTCAAGTTGTTTCACCTCGCTCTTGCTTGTGTTTCTGCTGAGCTGCTTCCTCAGTGGGATGATTTTCCCCGCTTCACAGATGCGATGTGGCTGCATTTGTTGGTATTTGTGAATGGTTTGGCAGCCCCTAACGGAATATCTTAGAGGAAGGGAAGGAGGATAAAGTTCCGCCGGGATCCTGCCCTGGCAGGGGATGCAGAGATGGCAAGGACCTTTGAGGGCTCAGTCGCCGCCCGTGCCAGTTGCCCGCTGGGGCGAGGGGGGTGCAGGCGGTGTCGAGGAGGGAGCCGCTAGAGCCATCAGCATTTCCCAGGAACACGACCTGCGCTGAAAGATTTGGGTCTATTTAGTCTAGAGAGGAGAGATCTGAGGGAGGGTGAGATGGTGGTCTTTGAATACGTAAAAGGAGGCTGAAGAAGAGAGGGAGTAAATCCTTCTAACCATTACGGAGCTGGAAATATTGGGCTTAAATGGCAGCAAGGGAAAACCAGGGCAGAAACTGGGAAAAGTTTTGTACCAAGAAGGCTAGCACAGCACCGAGGGGGCTGCCTGGGCGCGGGGAGGAGCTCCGGTGCGGGGAGCGGAGAGCTCAGCGAGGCTTCCCAGCCCAGCTCCCCCTCAGACACAGGTCCGCAGGCGAGGATGACCCCGAAGCAGCACTCAGACCTTGCCCTGACCGCCGGGGCAGCTCGGCCAAGGGCTGCCGGGGCGCGGAGCCGCCGAGGCAGCGTCGGGGCGGCCGAGCCGTGGGGACGGCAGGCAGTGCCTGTGCGCCTGATGGGTGAAACCTGCGGGGCCTGACCCCAGGTCCCAGCACTCACCGCTTTCTGCAGGCGAAGCAAAGGCGCTACTCACACAAGTCAGCCCAAGCACATGCCTAAGCAGTTACAGCGCCGGAGGTATCTGCCCGTCCGGCACACGGCAAGGCACAAGTGGCTAATACCATATGTTTCCTTCCCCTGCAATTTTATGGCTGAAGGTATTTGA
The DNA here is from genome assembly GCA_013400875.1 of Anhinga rufa. Classification (NCBI taxonomy): domain Eukaryota; kingdom Metazoa; phylum Chordata; class Aves; order Suliformes; family Anhingidae; genus Anhinga; species Anhinga rufa. Next base: position 89,023 of record VZTV01004224.1, read on the forward strand.
TCAGACCAGTTATTCACTAACCATCTGTCCCTTGCACAAATACAGCTGATTCTTGTTATAACTCTCTGATGGCAAATGCCCTTCTCCGGCGCGCTCCAGGAACATGCTCAGGTTAACTGCGTTCCAGCCATTTCGGAAAATGCATCTCTTTTTAAGAGCTGGTGCTGTCAAGCATTCACATGAATGGCAGCCGATGTCTGCGCTGATTACAGTGGGAGGATATTTAAAGCCCATTCTGCAAATCAGTGCCTTGGATACTAATATAAGTAACTTTAAAAAAATAGAAAGAAAGGAAAGCGAGGAGATAAAAACCCCGTCATTTACATTTCTAAGGAATATGAAATTGTGCTTTTGAAAAAAAAGCAATTTGTAAACTTTAGATAGCAGCAAATTCCTTGTTTTTTGGATACAATACCAGCTTTGCATATGCGCTGAAAGAAAGAGGGAGAGAAAATAACCCTGAAGCATCCTGCCCACTGCATTAGCTTTTAAAATAAAACCCATTTATATATAAATGTTGGCTTTTTTCCCAGTCTCTGTAGAAAAGCTTTTCTGTATTAAATGCTACAATGAATTAAATTAACCATAATGATTTCTTTGTGAATGGAAACCCTTTTTCCTGTGTGACATGTTTTTGATCTTTTTTTTTTCCCAGTTACAACAACCCGTACTCCTATCAAGTTGAGGATTTTGTTTGTTCTGCTATTTGCACAATGCAATACAATTACTATTTGCACTTTTTGTTCTTAAGAAAAATACAGCACAGCTATTCCACGTGCTATCTCTCTGTGCAGGGAGCGACCCACTCTCACCTGCCGGCAGCAGGGTCGCGACAGCCCCGTTAGCTCCCGTGTTCAGATGCCAAGAACAAGCCGGGTGATGGGGAAGTTGTCCCCTCTTTGCTCCCCCTCCGCACCCCTACGGCAGAGCCAAGAGCTGAAACCATTCACCTGTGACCCATGGCCGCTCCTTCCCCTCTATTTGCCATGCAGGGACTCGACATAGTTCAATTTGTTAATTTTTTTAAAATTTTTTTCCCTTTTTTGGCTGCGCTGGTGGCCACGGTGGCGTTTGGCTGTGCTCCCCCCGGGCGCCGGGGGCTGCTTTGCTGCAGGCTTGCCCATGCAGAGGGCTGCTGGGCGCTGCGAGGCGCAGAATCGGGCTCGCGGCAGCCGGGGGTCCCGGGACCGGTGGCCGGGCATTCGCTGCTGCGCAGAGAGCTCCTGCTGGGGGGAGGCAGCCTGCGCAGTGCTGCAGAGGAAAATTAGGTCACGTTTCTGGTTTGAAGAGTCTGGATGGCGTCCCATTTATTTTGGATTTCTCCTAACAACTAACTAGTTTCTATTTTCCTCCCACCTCATTTCCTTGCCTTTTTTTTTTCTTCCTAAAGCATTTCTCCTTTCACCCACCTCTGTTTCCTCGAAAACAGAAGAGGTGGGTGGACAAGCCTGAGGAAAGCTGGAAAAGCGCCTGGCTTTCCATGCTCCGCCTGGGTGGGTGCAGGCAGAGCTTCTCCTCGGCCCCAGGGCTGCGACCAGCCTTGGCTGTCCCCTGGGGCTGCTCTGTTGCAATCGTGCTGCACAGGGAAGAGGCCTTCAAAACTCAGTCAGAGCAGCACAAGGAAGGAAAAAACATCCCTTGCACGCCTGTCTGCCCACTCATCCTGGTAAAAGCCATCCTGTGCCCCCTCTAGCAAAAGTGCCATGTTAGCAGAGCCAGTTAGCGAGCCCCGGTCTCCTTTGCTGAATGGCAGCTGTGGCGTTGGAAGCCTGAAACCCCAAGCAGCAATGCACTAAAGGCGTTGGGAGTTGGGTAGCTTCGGCTGGACGCTGGGCTCCGGCGGGGGCTGCGTGCTGGGGGTGCCTCCCCAGCAGCTTTGGCATGTGATGGCATGACAGACGTGTCCTCCCGCTGCCCCGCTGAGCATCCCTGCGCCGCGCCGCGCCACGCCGAAGGGGCAGACCCAGGGCCACCCGAGCCATCCCACCCTCTTCCTGAAGAGATCTGTGGGTTGCGAACGGCACGGGGTCTCTGAGGGCTTTAACAAGGCAGAGCCTGAAGCCACTGTTAAATTGTTCCCTATTGTCCAGGGCAGCCCGTGGCACAGTTTCTCCCCGATTCATTGGGGAAATGATTCCAGTTCAACAAGAATCATTGGAAGGATTTTTTTTCCCCCCCCTGACATTCATTCCTAATTTGCTTTGGCTGGATTTAATTTCACCACCCCTCTCCAAGCCCCTTGAGCAACCCCTCTCTCTTCTCACTCAGTGTCATCAGATGTTCTTTGACAACTGCAAAGCCTCGTCCCTCCGCCCGCCCGCAGAGGCTCTTCCCAGCCAGGAGACCTCCAAGGCAACCGCATCTCCCTGCAGCTCAGCACGGCCAGTGGCTTGGTACCTAAAACATCAAACCCCGTATTACAAATTAAGCAAAAAACCAGTCAAAGCTGGAGGTATTCTTAATTTTTTTGTTTGTGAACTGGCACTTGGTGCAGAAGCGTGTCCTGCCGGGGAAAGACAGAAAAAACTGGTTTCAGAGGTGTCGCCACCTCCGTGCACGTGACGTGTGCCCGGTCCTCACTTCTCTGCAGAAACGGGAGCTCGAATGTCTGATGTGTCATTTCAAAGTCTGTCTTTCCTAGGTAATATTTTATCTCTCATCTCAGTGATCAGCATAATGAACATTTTTTGTTCCTGCGTAAATAGCACCTGAAAGAAACTCCATTTAGCAGAGAATTACCAAATTGAGGGAAAATGCCTGACACTGAGAATCCCCACTGGACTTTCCCTCAGGATGGGGATTGGCCAACTTTCCTGAAAGGACAGGCTTTCCAGCTCTTGCAGGAGTAATAAGGTAATTGGGGAATGAGTAAGAAATGGTTGCATCAGTTCCTTGGGGGAGCTGTGGATTGCATAGACGGGAATATTTTCAGTTTGGGGTCAGAGTTTCTGCTGCCACTCACAAAGTCTGCGTGAACGTTCAGACGTGGGTACAGCTCGTCCCTCGGAGAGGGGGAAAGGAGGGAAATAAATGCTCCTGGATTTGAAATACGTTTAAGGGAGGGTTAGATTTGATGTTAGCTGCTGCCCCTTGAAATGATTTCTCACGGCGCTGCCGGAGGAGGGGTGGGCCCGGGGCGCTGGTAGGAGAAGACACAAAGGGAGGCTGCCGGCCGGCCGTGGTTCCCGGGAGCAGACTGTTCTCCGGACGGTTTTACCTCCGGGGGACCATTTAGGGAGCTCACTGTTTTGCCATGCCTTTTCCTCCCATGTATGACCCGGTGCTCACCGGCTCGGCCCCTGGGTACACGGGGGTGCTGGCCCGAAGGCGCCGGTCAGCTTGTGCTCATCTCGCGGCACGTAAAGCAAAAGCGACATGGACAGACAGACAGACACACACCCCCCCCACCCTGCCACAGGGCCATTTCAGTGTGGTGCGGGTTACAGCGAGAGTACGTCACCCTTCTGCAGACTAAAGGGTGTCCAAGGCACCGAGAGAAGAAAGCTCAGCTCCATGGCAGCCGCTGCTGGGAGGCGGATGCGGGCAGAGACGTGCGGGCAGAGAAGTGCAGGCAGGTGAAGGACTTGTCGTGGCTCACCAAACGAGACAAGGCCAGGAGATTCCTCCCACTCGGAGAATGGCAACGTTAAACCCGGCTCCGGCTTCCACCAGCCTCCCTTGTTAAGCCTCCAGTACGACGTCCAAGGAGATTCCGGCGGCTCCCCAGACCCCGCTCCCTTCCCCAGCTAACCCAGGAGAAGTGGGTCCCCGCTGAAATTCAGCATCAGGGCTGAAAAAAGAGCCGTGATATTACGATTATTTGCTGTGAGATTGTGGCACTGTTCTATCCTCAGAGCTTTAATTTAGATGATTTAGGGGCCTTTTATTTAGGTTTTGCCCATTTACAATTGTAAAGAGGCCGTGAACCAGGACGCTGGTCTCTGCACATATCGACAGCGTTGATCAATTGCCGGCTTCTGGGGTATGATGTGGTTAGGCAGGAAAGAAGCATCTTCTTCCCCTCCTAATTAGGTGCTTCATTTGGCTCTGCAGGCACACATGTTTTCGGTGGCAGGGGTGACATTTTCAGCTCACCAGGGTGGTGACAGGGGAAGCAGAGCATCCCGAGAGCTGGGGGAGGCACAGGACTGAAAAACCCCCCGCATTTCCATGCCACCCCAAACACGTTAATCTAAGATGCTGTTTAACCGGAGCCTCACGCTGGCAAGGAACCCTGTTGAAACCTCCCTGTGTTAGCAGCAGCCCACGTCTCACCTGATTGCTGGCTGGGAAAGCACCAGGGGTCTGGACACTAACCAACGTGGGGGTGTCGGGGGGGGCGGCAGAGGCGGTGGGAGCTGGCTGTCCTGCATCCCCTTCCCCTGGCAGCCCTCCGAGTGTTTGCCATCACGCTGAGGGGCAGCCGAGGGGGGAAAAATCAGAAGAGGAGGCAGGTAGGGACTGGGCTGGGAAGGTGAAAGCGCAGGGAAGGGGTGGAGAGCTCCAGCGTGTGCTGGGACCTGACCTGGAAACAAGCAGGGAGGAATCTGTGCATCAGCAAACAGGCAAAAATAACCCTGTGCCCAAGGAGCACCTGAGCAGCAAGAATGCAACGTGCTTCACGTGGGAAGATTAGAGGCAAAAATACCAACATGAGCAAATCAGTTCCATTATTCTCCCCTCTAGACTATCTTACCATCGCCCGTGTGTCTATAATTAATTCAGCCTCTTTTAAAAGCAGGATATAGACATCCCCTCATCCATCAGCCTGTGCGAGCGGCAGCGCAGGCAGAGACGGGCAGCCTGGCAGGGGAGCCGCAGCACTGAGCTCGGGGTGGCTCCTGCTCTGCATCTGCTCGGCTGGTCCAGCTCGGCTGACCCCCGTCTGAGCCCAAAGGGTCCGTGCGAGGGCCAGGGCAATGCTCGGCCAGTGCCGCTGGGGCTGAGAGGTGGGTCCAGGGCCTTCAGGCTCCCCTGAAATGCTGGTGCCAGCCTCTGACCCGCAGGGCACACTTGCAGTACTTTTATTTATTTATTCCTTTCTCTGCTGGATCTTAAATGTGAAGTGTAGATATAAGCGCCAGCGTCCTTACCATTGCTCGTTAGAGCAGCCAGAGCCTTCCTCCCAGCTGGACAGACTTTAGGGTTCTGTTTTAATCTGTCCCGTAATTCCACCTTCCATGCGAGCAGATCCAGAGCTCCCGGTGCTTTTAGCATGGGAGAAACAACAGCTCCCGCAGTGAGCACAGCGAGCTGGTCCTCCGGGCATCCCCTGCACAGCGTCGCAGTGGCACTCACACCCTTGGGTTGCAGCCCGGGAGGGAGGCACGCAGAGGCCAACCTGCTTCTTTGGAGCCGGGATCAGGATGTGCAAGAGCTGGAAAATCTGGCTGCAATTCCCTAACTAAACACGGACCTAGCAGTTGCTTTAGCTTTGGGATTTAGAAATCTTTGGAAAAAGTTTTAAGGCCCTCAGCCAGGATCTCAGAGGAAGGTTTCAGTCCAGGAGGAGTTCATTACAGCACGGCAGGCTCCGTGAGGGAGCCCTGTCATCCAAACGTGCCAGGGAACAGGCTTGTAGAGCAACCGGGTGTCATGCTGCTGCCCATGCAACACGTGGGGAGGCTGCTGATCCCCTCCAGCCCCCGCCTGTGAAAACTTAGAGACCTGATCTCGACCAGGGGTGGATAACTTGGGGGAAGGTTGCTGTCCTGAGGATACGGACACCTCCTAGAATCATAGCTTCATAGAATATCTCGAGTTGGAAGGGACCCCTAAGGACCTGAGCCTTCCAGGAGCCGAGCTCTCAGGGACTGACCTTACCGCATGGCTTTCCCCCGTCCCCCTCCTTTGGGAACGAGCTACGTGCTCTGCGAAGTGAGGGGCACGGTGGGAAGCTGGAGGCTCTACTGCCTTCAGCCATCCCAGAGAAAGCCGTCCTTGCAGGTAGAGCTCAGTGTCTGCGACCCTGGTGGGGTCTTCTTTTCTAGCGATGGCAAAGTGAGAAAAGTTAGCGCTGGGAAATGTTAGAGTCAGCAGAGCCGAAGTGTTATCTGTCTCGTGCTGAAATCTCCCTGGTGATTATTCTGGCTTAATGCAATAACAGAAGCTTTTTGCTAAGTAGTACCAAATGCACCAGATTCTCGCAGCCCCGCTGCAGACTGCCGTCAGCCCGGGCTTCTGGCACCCGCCGGGGAAGTGCGTGGGGTCAAGGCAAGGGGAGCACTATCATCCCCCCGACTGCGATCCAGTGGTGAGATACGCTGAAAGGTAGCACGCAAGAAGCTGCTGGTGGTGTTGTTCTTGGTTTCCTCTGGGTTTTTTTCTTACCATCTTCCAGATGCTGCAGAATCCCCAGATGCAGCCACAACAAAGTTCTTGCATTTTTAACTTTAAAAAACATAATTGGGTAACTGAGAATAATGACTAAACAATGCAATAAATCATGTCTACACCTGGCCTGGAAATGGGGGGAGGGCAGTTCAGGGAGAAGTGTTTCTTCCCTCATTAATGAGCAGAGCTGAAACATCGACGCAAAATGCTCCCAGAGTCAGCAAATCTGTTCCAGCCTCTGCCAGCGAGTCCCTCGCAGGTCTGTGCGCTCCGGCCTCAGGGACCCGGGGACAGGAGTCACCGTCCCCGGGGCTGGGGGCTGAACCGCCGGGTGAGAGGGGCTTGTGCTGCTACGACGCCAGAGCCTTCCCTCTGGCCTGGGCGGAATGGCAAAGTCAAATAGAAATGTCTCCGCTTTAATAGCTGAAGACAATTTTATGTCCCGGCAATAATTTTTGACTGTGCAGTGCCACTCACCTCTTGTGCTGTATAAACACAGCAAATAACCATTGCTACACTCGAACCGCGGTAATTACCTGGGACAGGAAACTGCGCGAACTGCGCTGAAGCCGTTAACGTTCATTTTATTTGCTCATTTGTACTGCTGGCAAGACCTCCAAACCTGCCCCCAGCGCAGAAATCCCCCGTCAGCGGCAGGAGCCGGTGCGGAGGTGACGGACGGCGGCTCTGCCCGGGCTGGAGGGCAGAGGAGCACGGGGGAATGCCCATTTTTCCCCCTCTCTGCCCGTGTTGCGCTCCCGTGGCTTGGCTGGGGTCGCAGCTCCCAAGGCTCCCCCTCTGCCTGTGTGCAGGGCAAATGGAGGGATTTGGCGTTTGGGGTTCTTTTTGCCCAGCAGCTTTCAAAAGGAGCTGGAAGGAGGCTGGCAGACCCTTCTGCTGCAGGATTAGCGCTTCTTCTGGCTGATAAAGTCCCAGACCGAGCAGCTCCAAACAGGGGACGACACAAATGATAGCAGCACCGTAGCTTGCTTTTTCTCCTAAGTGTGACTTTCGCCTTTCACCCACGGAGCACGTGATGGGAGAGGGGAGGGAGGGGACGGGACAAGCGGGGAGAGCCGTGGCACCCTTGTGCCCAGAGCTGTGCCCCCACCCCGCGGAGGGGAAGGGGTGGGAACGACGAGGCAGCTCCAGGGAAGGTGGCTTGCAGCGGGCATCTGCGCGGGACGCTGCAGGACAGCCCATGCCGTCCGTCCAAAGAGACGCCTGCGTGCCCAGGCTGGGGGCCAGGCATGCTCCGATGCTCTGGCAATATATTCTTCCAAGCTTGTAGGTTTATCTGCTAATTCCAAGCAAGATGCTTATCTGTCTGAGCCTCTTCAAGTTGACAGATGCTCTTATCTCTGCTGTTCTCCGAGTGCTGCAGAGGCTGGGGAGTTTGTGGCAAAAATGCAAGGAAAAAGTTCTCGTCTGGGGAGCCTGAGGCTGAGGGTGCTTTCTGGGTCTTTATCTCTCATTCCTCAGTGTTCAGACTTTCCCTGACAATCCTGTCGGCCCAGAACCTTCGAGGAGCTCATGGCCATTTCTGTGTTATACGGGCACGGGAGCGGAGCCCTTTTGCCAGCAGCCTTTGCCCATCACGGGACACACTCGCCCGCGCTCCAGTTAGGGCAGAGAAGTGGTCCACGGGCACATGGAGGCTGTAAGGCCACCGGCACGGCGAGGCCAACTAGAAACAGGAGGAAAAAGCTGAAGTGAAAGCTCAAAGTTCAGCTGATGGTCACTTAAAGGCCCCTTCGTCCACCCTTACAGTTAAATATTCTGTTCTTTGTCAGCTCTGATCTCAGCCGAAGCTCCCCAAGTGCTGTGGCTTTGTCTCCTGACCTTCTCCGTCCTCATGCGAACAGCAAAGGGTGCTCAAGAGGCTGAGTGCGTGTGCCCACATGCAGCTCCCGAAAGCTGCAAGGAAAACATAAACATAATTGACAAAAATAATTGAAACTTATAACAGTGTTGATGAGAGAGTTTTCTCCTTGGCCTGCCATTAATCATCAGGAAATAAATACCTTTATGGCCTCTGTAATTATGGCCTGAATACAACTGGAAGAAAATTTCTATCATTAAACATATGCTCAAAGAACTCATGCCTCCACCTGTTTCCCTTAAAACACCACTTTCCCAGACTTTGTCCACGCAGCAGATGCTGAAACAACTTTCCAAGACACAGGAGTCACCTCTAACCTCAAAAAAAGTTGAATTTTTCCAGGTTCCTCAGCAGAGCTTTGCCCCATTAAACCCGCCTCGGACCGCTGCATCGCCCCAGAGCATCCTCCGTGCCGGGGCAGGCTGCTGTAGCCACCGGCCCCGAGTGCCCGGGGCACACCCGCGCGTCTTCCGTCGCACTTCGCAGCCGGGATGCTCGGAGCTCCGAGGAGGAAGCGTTTTAATGGCACATCTCCAAACACCATGGTCTGGCCCAGCTTCCCAGCTGTAGGAAGGAGAGCCGCCGCTTCACCGGCCTGCCGAGTGGCGAGAGCCAGGGCTAATTTGACATTTTCCGAAGTGGCTTGGGACCCCTCGGCAGCGGCACTCTTGGAGAGCAACGTGTTGCTCTATCTATTGTATTTATAAGCTTGTTAGTTGATTAACCACACTCGAATGCTGGCAGACTGATTGTTTCTCTGAGTGGCTTCAATAAGAGTCTGGAACAATACGATGCACACAGACAAAGGTTTTAATGGATAATTAATTGTTCCAGCGTGTAAAGTTTCTGTGCAAAGATCCCGGTGAATCAGAGTTTCCGATTTCCACCCCTTTCACAATATGGCTAAGCAGTAACACAGAAAGCATGGACTGGATTGGAAAGTTTTTTAAAAGAGTGCCAGAAATGAGGGAACCGTAAGGTCTGGATGCGGGAGTCGGGGCACGAGGAAGCTGGGGACGAAGCTTGGTGCTACAAGGAGCTGGTGGCAGCGGCAGCACAGGTCTGCGGGGGGTTTTGCCTGTGCCAGGAGCAGAAGAGCACATTTTCCAAGGCTTATCTCCTCTGAATCTTTACACCCATTAGTTTGCACTCCCACCCCCAGCTTCCTATTTGCAGTAATACCCAGAACGGCCAAAGCAGCACTTTTCAGCTCTGAAACCTGAGTTGCGAGTACAGGATGGTGGTAACAGAGAATTTATCAGTGTCCTGGGACAGATGGGGTGGAACGCCAGACCTTGCAGCCTTTACGGTCTTCAGAGGGCTCCTGCCAGTGTCTCCTGGATGCTCTCAGCAGCCAGTTGCTTGGGAGAAGGGGGTTAATGGCTGTTCGCCCAGAGCAGGTACAGCGGAGATGCTGCTCTCCGGGAAGGGGCTGCGCGGCAGCGGCCGGGCTGCGGGAGGAGCATCCCCAGCTCCCACCCTGCCGGGCTGGCACCGCGGTCCAGCCTTGCTCTGCTCTCCTTGGGGACAGACCAAAGCAAAGGCAGAGCAACCTGGTGCAGCTCTTCAAACCCGAAACGAGTCGGGGTGATCTGGGCCGGGAGGAAATGTGCCGGGAGCCTGGGGAGCGCCGGCCGCCACGACTCCCACCCAGCTCGGGCCGTCACTGCACAAGCAGACGGGGCAGGGGAACACGATTCAGTCTGGGTTTTTCTTGCCTTGCTGTCGCTCTGTGGGATGATTCAGCCCTACGGTGAGCGCATGAGTTTGCCACGGGGCAATTTGCTCCCTGCTCTCCAACAATTAAAAAGAAAAGGTGGCAAAGCAGGCAAAGCAGTGCGCCTGCGGACAGCCGCGCAGCAGCCACGGAGGCTCTAATCCCTGCCTCGCAGCGGAGCCTTCGCTGAAGGTGGGAGCTCATATCAGCATCTTGTGAAGTGGCTGGAGTCGGTGCTGGGAATGTGATTGACCCCATAAGCTCATTTGGTGCGGGGCATCCTGGTGCACAGCACTGCAGCTCTGTAATCGCCTCCTAATCCTAAAGCAGGCTCAGAGCATCTCGCATGCTCGGAGAAGGTGCCTCTTCAAGGAAGATTAATAAAGCAAAACGAGAGAAAGAGAAGGGACAGTCGGGGCTGCACGTCCCCGCAGAGGACGTGCTGCCGGCTGGTGTGAAGCGCCGCCACTTTCGCTGTCCCGCTGAGCTGCCCTGGCAACGTGGGCCTCGCCAGCGGCGCTGCCCGCGGGGTCCTGGCATGGGAGCATCCCCGCGCCGGCAGATCTGCAGGGACAGAGAGCAAACGCACCTTCCCCACCAGCACGGGAGCGCGCGCTGCCACAAGGCGGGCAGACTGAAGACAGCGTGCAAACCGCGCTCGCGCGCGCGAGACGTCCCAACGGGCATGCCTCACACTCACGTCCGCGCGCTCGTTTGCGGAGCCCCGACCTTCACGCTGAAATCTGTGCCCGTCTCTCCCCGTTTGCTGGGTGTGCTTTGACACCTCGCAAAGGCACAGCGCGAGCACCAGGGCATCCATGCAGCCACGCTCGCATGCGCAAGCTCGTGGCCCCCAGGCGAGCGGTGCCCGTGCACATGCTCACACGTCATTAATGGCAGACACATGCTAAGCACACACACACACACACGCATATTAATCGCTCTTCTCTATCTGCCTCCCCCTCTCTCTTTTCTAAGCTGTGCTTAAAGCCAGAGAGATTAGCTGATCGCAGCCAAATGCATGGTACAAAGCAGACTTCAATGGAGTCCGAGTATAATGGTAGATTACATTAGAGAGAACAGACAGACGTGTCCTTGTCATCCCAGGTTAATATGACTATAGATTAATGCTGTAGCTGTTGATTGTTATGGAAATCCCCCCATTTAGCTCGTTCCTACAGCACTGACAGTTCTAGCCTTGAATCCGGAGCAGGGGTGGAACTTGTTAATGGATTTCATTTTCCTGCAGGAAGCCAAAGCATTTAAAGGGAGAGGGAGCACAAATTTGCTGACTCTCTGGAAGTGTTCCAGTGTCCAGCATTGCGTCAGTGTGGACATTTAATCCCTTGCTCAGATGCAAAGCAATGCAAAGAGCCATGTTGGCCTTGCCTCTCTAGGAAACAGGAGGAATTTAGGCTTGGGGAAGTAAGCGTTCATAGGGTTGTTTGCTCTTAAAACCTCTCCTGACCCGGGTACCGAACGCCGCGGGCGCATCCCGGCTCCCCGGACGCAGACACGCATGTCACCGCGCCTGCAGCAGGGATGTTTCTGCCAAGGCTGGTTGATGGATGCCAACTTGGGGACTGTAGCCGCTGCCATCCCTCTGCTTTGTTGTCGCTTGTGGTTGCTGCGTTTGTTTGCTTGCTTTCCCCTGGTCGGGTGGGAGCCCTCCACGTCCCAGCAGGCAGCTCGGCCGCGTCACTCTCTCCCTTTATGGCATTCCTCCTCTTTCATTGCTTTGTTGTGTCCCTGTGAGCAATAGGAAAATATCCAGCTGCTCCTGAGCAAACCCAGAATCTCTCCATACATCCCTACCCTGATGAATTATTTAGGTCTCGGTGACTCACGGGGCAGAGGAGCCGCGCTGCCCAAAACCCTGAGCGAAGAACTGGCTGAGAGGCCAGCGTGCGGGGAGCAGAGGGATTGCCGGGGCCCAGCCACCCTGAATTAAGGCTTGCTTTACAGATATTTCTGTTAAGTTCAATACCAGTGTCATCTCCCCTTTCCCCTCCCTGCTCCCTCTCACTGGGAGGGATAACTATTCCTTGCAAGATCGTCCAAGGAGGAGAAAGTTGCTCTTTGACGCTTTCAGCATTACTCTTACTGCCTGCTGGGGAAGTCCACTGACATTTCACCACCAACCAAAAGGTCGCGGTTGGCTGCGATAAGTGATGAAATCCCACCATCTCCCCCCGCCCCGTTTTGCAGAAGCAAAACAAACAAAATAGAAGCGAAGCCACGAGAAGTGCCGTGGGTTGTTTTTTTTTTCATGGTGCGGGTGCTCATTTCCAGAGCTGACACATTGAAGTGCAGCCCTTGGTGGGGGTCAGGGCAGCGGTGGGAGCCCCCAAGAGCAAAGAGAAGTAAGGGGTTCTCGCTACTTGCTCAAATACTCCATCTTTTAGGGAAGCCTGGTGTAAATTTGAATTTGCAGAAGCAAGGACCGTGTTTTACAGCAATTTCTACATTCCCAGCATACCTGCTCTTGACAGGAGCTTTGGGATGCTACTGCAGCACACGCAGTGCATAGTAATAACGTTAATGAATTCCCCCTTCCCTAATTAGCCCCAGTCCCCGGGGCGACATGTACTCGCTGTCCCAAGCCCTGCTCAGTGCTGTCAGTGGCTCTCCCCGTCAACCCCGGGTGCCTGTGCCCCACGGCCCGGGGGGGTTGCTGTGGAGATGCCTTGGGGGGTCCCACACATGGAGCCTGACTTCAGGTGGAGGAATAAGCAGCAGAACAGCAGATGAGAGTCCGGAGGAACAAAGCTGCCCTTCTCATGCAAATGTCTCTGGTGGTGATGGAGGGAAACATAGGGGCTCCTATGGCCGATAGAGATGCTGCATTGTTTCTAATTAATTAGCATGTCTTCCAAAGCTTTCCTCGAGGCGTCAGCAGCTTTTTAAGGGCATTTTGCCAAAGAGCATTTAAATGGAAATCCCCCTGAGATACAGTATATTCTTTGCAGGGTCTCGCTGGAAGGTAGATTCTTCCCAGGGGAAACCAGCCCCTACCTCCTTGTTTCATTTGTGGGCTTATTCGGATCTCGGATCTGGGGGGGATTATCGCGTGCTCCAGTGTGGGGCCAGCGTTCCCGACCGGCAGCCCTCCTCCCGCGGGGATGCAGGACGGGTCACCCTGCTCACTTCCACCCGCCCGTGTCCACGCTGTCAGCCCCAGGGTTGGCATGTGCTCCCCTGCACGGGCGCGGACACACGCGGTGACTTTCCCGTGGAGAAAAATGCTCCTGCCCTTGATGCAAGACGCTGGCGTTGCAGGTTTTTCTCTCCAAACGGGTGGTGGTGTCACCTACTGATGTCCCTCCGGCCTCACCAGGGGCTCATCGGGGCTGCGGTGCACCAGTGTCCCGAAAGCAAACGTGTTTGAAACTGCGAGCGTTGAGAGCATCGCCAGCCCCGGCTCAGCCTCTCCTGCAGTGGGTGTGAATCAGCCCCCAGTGACCCAGAGGGAGCAAACCGCAGGAGAGGAGACGTGGTGGCTGCGGTCCTATCCCGCGCACGTGGACTGAGGGAGCTGGGCACTGGGTGGAGGGATGCCTTTGCCCCCTGCTCGCTCCGATGTGCCTATAATCGCTCTGACGTGAAATGCGTGAGAACAGCCGAGGTGGAAAGAGAGGTCCCAGCTGAGTCTGGTGCTCATCTCGGGGGCGGCCAGGCTGGACACTTCCATTAGATTAAGATCGTTCTGCAGTCTGACTTTGCCCTTGCCGCTTTTTTTTCCGACCATGTGGCAACTCAAATGTTCCTTTCCAAAAGAGATTACAACTTTCCAAGCTGAAGGTCTCCGTGACATGCCTGAAACCAAATTGCTGTATCCAACTCAAACACACACATTTTCCTGTACAAAGGAAGTTGCAATTTTGCTACTTTCACCAAGGACAAGGATTTTCATATTGGTTTATTGTGCAGGCATGCGTTTGTGAGATTTTCATGGCCCTGTGATTTATGCCAGGGCCTGAGTTATAACTCACATTTCTGTTTAAAAGCTAAACACTCTAATAGTGGTGGCTATTACTGTCATCACGTACCAGCCGCACTTCTGAGATTCAATCTAGCCAAAGCTGGCCTACGTGATATTATCTGTGTGTCTGCCTGATGGAGCTGCCTTTATTTTTCCCTCTTTCATATATTGCTGTCTCAAGGACTGTTTTCCAAGCAACAATTCATGTCTCCTTCAGTCATCAGTGAAAACAATCAAGCTCAATTTTATTTTTTGGCAGAAATCAAATGCTAAATGAGATCTCGGAATCATAAACAAGAGTGATGTAGAGAAATGGGAGGGAATTCAGAGAAGAACAGCATAGATGATTAAGGGGCAGGAGGGACTGGCTGATGGGGAAGGATTAAAACAAGTAAATACTTACAGCTAGGCTAAGAGAAGAATAATGGGGGACATAATAGCCACCTAGGGATATCCACAGGGTGTAAAGACTGAAGGGGAAGAAATATTGTTTGGAATGGACCAAAAGCAGTGGAGCTAAGAATGAAGGTGAAGAAACTCAACGAAGGGAAATTCAGCCTCAGCCCCGGCGCAGGTTTTCTCTATTTCTGCCGCCGGGCAGTGCCATGGACTTTCCAAGGAAAGTGGGATAAACACTGTTGCTCAAGTGCTTTGAGCCTGCGGAGAAGAACACCCCTTAAATAAATAATTGGCACTGGGACATTTTCAGCTTTATACTACCTTTCCTCTCAACTAGCCGAGATGAATGAATAATCCATGATGGATGGCTTACTCAAAGGATTTTGCCGCTGACATTGCTCACAGTTTGCCAGTGAATGGATCACACTTTCCTTCAATTCATCTAATACTTCAGGTTATCCGATTCATTTTTTTTGGCGAGCGGTTTTACTCTACGGCCTGACTGCCGGCAGCGAGCTGCGAGCGCTCGGCAGGCAGCCCCAGGAGCCATGCTGGCCGGCAGCGGTGGGTCGTGTAAATCATCCTCCTGCTCCCAATTTAGATGAACACAACTCTTCTGATGGGGAGGCCTGGGAGGAGGCCACCGGAGGCTGGGCTCTGTCGGGGAGAGAGTCGTTCGGGGAAGGAGGGTACGTGAGCAGGAACAGAGTATTTTACAAAATGAAAGACCTTTTCCTCTGAGCGATGCTGACCTTACTGAGCAAGGGGGGAAAACCAAACCAACCAAAGCTACCGGCTAAACAGGCTGAATGGCTTCATTGCTCTCAGCACGTGCAGAAAGGCGCACGGTTCTCGCTTTGTGGGTACGGGGATACCCTGCTCTGACTCATGCAAACGGGCTCCGGTGAGGAGGCTGGTACTCTGTCCTTTGTTGGAAAGTCACACCCCCCCTACACGGTCTGCATGTGACAGCCCCTCATTTTCCAAGTCATTGGAAGCGAATAATTGGATGTCAGCACAGTTTTCCGTCCCTAGCTCTGTAACAGGCTCTTGGGTCCTCCTCCGGATTGCTTGCTCAGTTCTCCGCAAGGACTCTGGAAGCGAGCCTTGCAGAAACACTGTGTCTGAGCTCAATTAATCAGCGTCCCATAAAAGTACTGACTGCTTTGATTGCCTAGTAAAACATGCAAGGTGGATAAAAATAATTGTAATAGCAAGAGGTGGAGAAACATGGCTGGCCCACAGATGTGTTGGGGCCCAAGGCGTTGCCCAGCCGCTCCCTCCAGCAGGGTTTCTTCTTTCCGAATGTGCTTTCCTGGTGCAGAACACCCCAGCCGCAACAGGAAACAAATCTGGACAGAGCAGATTAAAGTTTAAATTCGGCTACAGTCCCACAGACTTTTCCTCTCAGGCTTTGGTTAGTATAGCTAATTAAACTGCAGGCACATGAGCTGGTGAACAATTAATGCATGCTTTTTAAGCGCAGCCAAGAAGCAGCGCTCCCTCTGCAACACGCAGCTCTCTTGGGGGTAAGCCTGACGCTGTCGGGAACATCTCAGCAACACCACAAAACAATTTGGGATAGGAAGTGAAGAAGAACATGTTGTCCTAAGGCAGGGTGCAGCTAGGAGGAAGGATGCAGCATATTGCCATGGACTTGTACATGACCACAGGGGTCATAAACTCAGCTTTACCTCTGAAAAATGGTGCTTTGGCTGCCCGGCGGCCTCTGCTGCCCTGTCGGGCGCTGGCTCGGTAATGAGTCAGGAGATGGACAGCCACCCAATATCATCAGCAATACCCCTTCGGTGCTCATGGCCCTCTGAGCCCCGACCCCGGTGGCCCTGGAGCTGAGCTGGGCAGGCTGGCGGGCAGGAGAGCCCACGGCTCTCTGAACTGGTACCCATGGCTGACCCCAGCTCCCTCCTCCCCACACCTTCCCCTTCATCCTGCTTTGCTCTTCTGCTCCTCCTCCTCTTCACGGAAAGAGAAAGGCAGGGGGTGGGGGGAGGCAGAGCTTTAAACACAAGCCAGCAGGAATAGCTTTGAGCTAGGCACTAAAACATCCAGGAGAAACGCTTGTCTAGGGCTTTTCACCAGACCATTTCAAAGGAAACCGTAAGTTGCTGAGCTGTGGAAAGGCGCTGCTTTGGAGAGGACAGGTCGTGATCTACTCTCCCAAATGCAGCTGTAAATCTGGAGCACCACGGCTGAAGTGAATGTAGTTCATCGGGATTTACCGCAGCGTAACAGTGAGCAGGACGCTGCCCCGGCGCTCGCTGAACTAAACCCGCAAGGTCAACCCGCTCTTGGCAAAACCGGAGGATTTTCAGCAAAGCTGCCAGCCATAGAAGCGCCGGTGTCCTTAGAAAAAGGAAAAGTCCCCTCTCCTCTGCACTGACGATGCATCCCCTGGGGCCCGGGGATGCAGGGGGGGAGGTTTGTCTTTTGAA
The DNA here is from genome assembly GCA_013400875.1 of Anhinga rufa. NCBI lineage: Eukaryota > Metazoa > Chordata > Aves > Suliformes > Anhingidae > Anhinga > Anhinga rufa. The sequence continues at coordinate 105,789 of VZTV01004224.1, forward strand.
GGAAGGCTGGTCCTGGCCCCAGCTCACATCGTGTCGGGACCCCCCGGATTTAAGGTCTGAGCGGGGATGTTCAGTCCATTGGCAAAGTGACAGCTATTCGGATTATTTAAGAATTTGGAAATGGGCTGGTCCAATGACCTGGCACTGGTGGTCAGCAGGCGGCCAAAAGCCCTTTGTCAAATAAACACCATCCGTCTGGAGTCCCGCTAAGATGTGCAGAGACCTTCTGGACCAGCTGTTCAGACAATAACACAGGCAGGTCCCTGGCCTGTCTCCCCTCCAAGCCCTGCCGTCTGCTCCAGGCTGGGATGCCGTAAGCCTCTCCATGGGCTTTGCAAAAGAGCTTCTTTGCTCCACTTCACGCTTCTGACCCATCCCTTCCCTTTCCTTTCTCCTGCCAGCTTTACCCTTGCCAGAGCCGGGGGAGCCAGGTTCGAACTTCAGCATCTCTCGGCTCTTTCCCCGCCTGCACGGGTGACCTTACACCACTGCTTTTCTGCCCTACCATGGGAGAAGAAAAAGGAGAGCTCCTTCTTCTTCCCAACCATCTCGGGCTGCCCTTTGTCACTCGCTTTTCTTCTCTGAGCCGGGAGCCAAACTGAAGACCCGGGAGGTGGGTCCGTGCTGGCAGCAGGGCTCAGCAGCACCGCGAGCTGCTGCCGCAGGCGTCCCCGATCTTGCTCCCACGCATCCCGGTGCTGGTCCCAGCCTGCCCCTGACGCCTGGGCGATCCCTCCTGACTTCCAGGCATCCGTGATGATTTGCACATTTTTCTGTGTAAACACAACTTGGCCACAGCTGCTCGCTTCAGCCTCGGCTCTTTGCCACGTGTCACGCCGGTGCTGCGTGGGGATGCCGCCGAGCCCAGACCTCCCCCCGTGCCTCCCCCAGGTGAAGGCCGTCCCCAGCAGATGCAGCTGCGCGGTGCGTGCCAGGTCCCCCGAGGCCCACCGCGTTGTTCCTGCTCCCCGCGTGGATGAGCCGAACCTTTTCAGGGGGAAGAATAACAAACAGGGAATAAGGAAAATGAAAACCGCCAGCCTGTGTTTTGGCCAGATCAACACCGGTGTAACAACGACTGGAGCGGGTGGGAATGGTGGGTCTTGCAGGGGCGAGCGCGGGGTGCCTGCCTTGCTGTGCTGGCGCTGCAGGAGCCGGCCCCGCTCCGCGGACCTGGGCGACGCAGGGAGGCACGTCGGCCATGCCGGGGGCACAGCCACCACCTCTGCCACCCGTACCAGTGTGGGAACACCCCTGTTCCCACCCTGACGCTGCTCCGGCACCGAGGTGGCGCTGGGGACGGGGAGCCGCTTCCCTAAGGGTGCAAGGCACTGCAGGGCCATGCCAGGGTCCGAAAGGACGGACCAGCGCTGCCGTTAGAACAAAAGCAGATATTGCCTTTCCTTTATCATTCAGGAACACTTCTTTTTTTTTTTTTCTTTTTTCACAACAGATGGTTTTGTGCTGGAAACAAGTTCAGTTTTATGAAGAAACAAATCACCATAAAGGTTTTCCTCAATGAATCCCTCATTCCCTCTGACCCTGTTTAAATATGAGGATGAGAAGAGAGCACCTCCGGCTGCTCAGCTCCTTTCGTCTGTGCTGGTGGGGAAGGTTGTCTTAGTGCTCCTCAGTCACCCCCTTGCCCTAGCAGTCGTCCAGGAGGCACATGGTTCCCCCGCTCTGGCCCTAAAAAACCCACCAAGAAGCCCTGGGAGCCATGGGGGGCCGAACCAGACAACACGGCGGCGGGACCTGAAATGACAGCCTCTCCCCTCCGCCTGCTCTTTCCCCAGCTCGGGGTTCGCTGCGTCCCCCAGCCCCTCTCATGCCCACACCGGTGACAGCCCCTCCATCACCCTTCGCCTGAGCCCCAGAGCCGGCGGGGCATCCTGGGCTGGGACGGAGGGCTCCGGCGCTGTGGGTCCTGCCGCGGGCTCGCCCGGGCTGCTCGGTGTGGAAACCCAGAACAGCACAAATCGGAAACACATTGGGGATTAGTGGCAGAGATAATAACAACAGACGGGGCCCAGCCTGGCCTTGATTACTGCAAAATCACAAGCAATCGCTGCTGTTTATAATTCCAGCAGAAGCAATTCTTTTTTTTATTGCATTTTCTTCTTGAATGTGTTTTAGGGTTTTACCCCCTCTATTGTGGAGTTAAAGGGACTTTGACGTGTAGTTTAGGATCAAATCTGGACCTGAGAGGGAATCGCCATAATCTGATTACACACGAAAGTCCCCCTGAAGCGAGTGCTTTAATTGCACTTGGCCTGTCCTAAAACTTTACTCATTCATTTTTGTTGAAGAAGCAGAAATATTTCAGTCTAATATGTCTTGGATTGTTATCAGCGAGATTAGGGCCTTGGTCCTGCTGCTGCACCGGGAGTGCCCGATACAAGAGGGCACTTCAGATAACCCATCCTCAGGCACGGCAGTAGCTGCTCCCAGGCGGTACCTGCAGGTGACAGTTTGGGCAATCAAACCATCAAGATGATATCCGAGCCACTGGCAGAAACCCCGTCTGCTCGGGTCGGGTGCGAAAGCTTCTGGGGCAAGTAGTGCCCAAGGACGGCTCTGCAGGGCTGCGGCAGGCTTGAGTCGGGGCCGCGCCGCCTGCGCAGGTGCTGTGCGGAGAGGCTGCAGACAGCTCCCAGCCCTCTGCCTTCGCCATCCGGCTTTCCTTCTGCGCTCCCTTCTGCGCACCTACCTGCCCTCATGTTCCCAGGCTCTTCTGAGGAAACACTAGCCATCGCTTGGGGAATCCGATGATTTCTCAAAGGAGCTACAAACCCCGCAAGCAATTAAGGCGCCTCCCGGCCAAGCTGGTGCTCGCTGCAGAGAGCCCAGTGGGGCAGGCGCCCGGCAAGCGGCTCCGCGCAGGGCAGGCTCAGCCGCCTGCTGCACTGCGGGATGGCAGGCACCGATGCTCTTCCATTTGGCGAGATTTATTTATAGAGAGCCCGCGGTGAAGGCTGAGGCTGCCAGCCGGGCCGGTTACCCCAGATGCAGCTGCAGCACTTGCGGACGCACCGAAGTATCACAAGATGGTGAGGGTAGGAGGGGTTTCCACCACTGCAGTTGCAGGATGGCCGTCGTCACCTAAAGGTACAAATACTGCATGCTGTCCTTCTGGAGGAAACAGCCGTTACCTGTGCATGGGGATCCGGCTGAAAGAAGAGGTGCCTCTGGTTCCTGCGCGGGGCTTCAGCCGAAGAAGCTGGCCCTTTCCTCTTTGCCTCTCCAACCATCCCTTTTGTCCGTCTTGATCTATTTTGGTTTTCTGCTCATTCCTCTCCACATTCTTCTCCCCCCCTTCCTGCCTGTCAAATTTCACTCTCCCTTCATACCTGGAAAGTCTGAATTAGAGGGTTTTGAAAACCACTTTAAAAGACAGCCATCACCCATTGTTTTTCCAATGGCATATGGTGATAATAACAGTGCGGCAGCCCCAGACCTCCTGGCTTCAATTACTTTACAGGATCAGCTAATCCCAGTTAAAATTACCTATGTAACTGAAGGATAATTGTAAACCAGGCTCTCTCCTGGACTTTGGTTTTCTGAAAAGTCGTTACTTGGGTGCTCCCTGTGCCAAGGCCGCAGAGGGATCAACGGATGAGTAACAGGCGCTGGGAGATGCTGTTGAGAAGATGGATTCTTTTTCTTTTCAAAGCAAACTCCAAACAGATGGCCACTTCTTCCCCTATGGCTCTACGGAGTGGAGGGGATTGAGGAGACGGAGGGAAGAGGAGACATTTCCCAAGTTTGTTTGCCTGGGTAGAGCTCCAAGGACTGAACTTCTCCTGGGACCGCCCCAGCTTGACAGACCCGTCAGGAGGAGGCTGCGGCGTTGGTTTGCTCGGGAGATGCTGCCGTCAGGAGGCTCGGAGCCGTGTCCCCGGGGCAGGCGTGCCACCCGGGCCCGTCCAACGGGACCATCCAGAGCAGAGCCCCTGCTCCAAGTAAACACTGTGGGAGGCTTCGGGTAGGATGGGGGATTGGTTTTGTCTGTCATCAATTTTACCTTCCTTCGGTGTTCTCAGCCACGACAGGAGCAGGGGGAGAAACTAATTGGAAGGTAAATAAGTAGAGACAGCCCATTCCCGTACATGACGTGGAGGGGACTGGCTCTGGCACCCCCAGGAGATCTCTTGCTGGAGGCTCCCTGGGCTTTCTACCCACTTTGCAGTCCCAGGACATCTCTCTGGTACTTCCATGGGCAAATCCGCGGGTTGCCATGACGAGACATGAGTCTTCTTTAGGTGGCAGATAAATCTCTCCTGATCCGCAGAGCTGTGTTTCGGTTTGATTGCTTTTACCCTTATAGTAACTTCCATGAGGGTTTCTGCAGATTGTTCCTTTTAGATCTAAGATTTCCTGGATTTAACCCAGCTCCCGATAAGGTCACCTCCTCACTGCCCGTTCTACTGCCAGCCTTGCCCTGGCGCTTGGCATCCTGCATTATTTCACCACCTGCCTCTGATGAGCAAATGTATTTTCTCTGGCAGTTTTGTTGTAGGCCTTGAAGAAGGATCAGACAGTCACTGACGGCTCAAAGACTCAATAAACTTTATTAACTCCTTGACAGGCCTAAGACACTCCTTGCAAGACTCCGTTATAGCCCCAGGCTTCAGGCGTTGCTTGGTGCATTCTGCAGAAAACCTCAGTCCTGACGTTGTTTGGCAAAACTTGTCAACAACTGCAGATCAGATCTCTTAAAGAAAAAAAAAGTCAGGTATATTCCAAGAGATATCATCTGTTCAGGTACCGCCAAGAAGAGCGCCTTTAATCCTAAGCACCGCACACAATCCTTCCAGCCTGCCGTGGCAGGCGCTCGCCACTCCCGAGCAGCAAGCTGCGGCGTCACCCTTGAGATGTAGATCCCATCGAAGCAGTTCTGGCTGCCCTCTGGCCTCCCAGCCCAGTGATGAGAATATCTCGACGTGCTTGAGCGTACCTTCGTCTCCGTACGGATGGCTATGCTGCTAAGCCAGAAAAATCAGCTCTGCCAACCAGTCCTCATAGCGAGGGCATGGCAGCAGACTTGGAGGCTGTTCTTAAGTACAGCAGTGAGCGGCAGCGCCCCGACAGCAGCATCCCCCCCAGGTCCACCTCCCCTCCCCTGTTTCTTGGCTTTGCAGCCCGGGGTCTCTGGAGCATCAGCAGTGCCACGTGGCCTGGGGGCATCACAGCACGCATGGGCGTCCAGTCTCCTTCCCCAGGGCCAAGCTTGCACGGTGTTAAAACTGCTCTGAAATGAGTCCCGCTGCTGATGCAGGGGACGTTTTCGGGGCTGGGTCCTGGGTTCGCTCAGCAAGCAGCATCCAGTCCCTTCGTCACAAGTGCTGTGACGCAAGAGGAAAGCATCTCTTCCCCTCTTCTCACGGACTCGCCGTGGGCATGAGACGCACATGTCCCCCTCCCGAGACAGGGGTTTCTCCGTGCGGGGAGGGGGGAGAGGGCGATCGCCCAAGCAATTTACCTAATTAAAACAAGGGTTATCTCTAAATAGCATAAGCACACTCGAAATGTAAAGAGCAGCAATACAATGCACAGCCTCTAACTGCACTGCAGCTTAAATAAAGGTTTGTATTGTCTGGAGTTAGCCAAATGCTTTTGCAAAGAAAGATAAAAATGGGAAAATAGTGGCATGATCAATGTTGCTATTTGGTCCTCCTCAAATTGTTTTTCTTCTGTAAGTGTAGCCCAGCATTTCTGTTACCATTATTACTCTCCCCTATTTTTCAGTCTGGTTTATGAAAGCTATTGATCCATCAGATGCTTGAAGATCCTGCTTCCCTGGCTGGGATGTCTCATCTGAGGCCATTATAGACTCTGCACACTGCAGTGGTCGAGGATCAATACAGTCCCAGGCGCACTCACACGCTAGCCAAAGTGTAACTTAATTGATATGTTGGTTAGAAGATGCTCAGGGATGCTCGCAGGGCGACCGGTGTATCTGAGGGAAAGGAGAGCGCGTGTCCGCTGGTTTGAATCGCTTTGCAAAGTGCAATTCTGACAGCCGGCATCCGGCTCTTAGCTGCCAGACTCGCCTTAATGATATTTGATTTGCCTCTTACCAGCAGATAAATAATTGTATAAGGGCAGGAGCTTGCTCAGAGGAAGGATGAGGGGGAAGGCAGAGTAATTTTATCATTTCCAGCCGCAAACTTTTGTTGTTTTTCTGGGAGAGGAGCGAGGCCGTGCCTGCGTTGTGGTCTGCCTTCAGCCTCATCTTTTTTCTCAGCACCCATCACTGAGTAACTAAGAAGCACTGAAAACTCGGGGTGGGGGGGGGGAGAGAGGGGATTTAGAAGGTTTTTCACAAGTTACCTGGTATGGATTTACCTGAGTGTGTTTCAAACACAGACCCTGGTGTGTTTTAGCTAATTCTGGGCTGTGCTTTTGAGTCTGAACAAGCTGTGGTCAGTGCAGGCTCTCAGGAGGGAGGGGAACGTGGCTTCGAGCCACCTTTGCCTTCCAATTAGCCTGGGGGGCCTGGGGTAGGACTTGGGTTGCTCCTAATCCCACGTATCAGAATAACCCCGTAGGATTGCCGCTGGGGTCCCTGGAGATCCGGCCATCTCCCGCCCCAGCCACCCGCTCTCCCCACCCAGGAACACCCCTTGCCCCCGGTGAGGCCAAATCCATACCGCCCAGAGCTTTGACCGTGCAGGGGCTGGGTCGCCACCTGATCGGGCCTAGGTGCCTGTCTTCATGCAGAAATGATTTTGTAGGTGTGGAGTAATTTGTCACGAGATGGCATACAGCTCCTCTCCGGTTCCTGGACCACCCTTGCACGGATGAGCAGCTCTCCTCTCTTCCCTGCCTGCCTTCAGGTGCTCAGGCCTCTCTGATGGTTTTACAGACATTTCCCGTGAACACCTCTGCATTTTAAGTTGAAAAAGAATTACTCATGCGCTGTCCCTTCCTGCCACCAGCAGGCACACGCTCTTGGCCAGGACTTCGGACCAAACAAAGCAAGACTTACCCAGAAAATACACCTCAGGTTTTGCTTTGGTCCCTCTGCAATGGGACGCAAGACTGCGAGGTGCTTTATTTCAGATGGAGATTGATAGCCCAATCTGAGTCCGTGTGAGTAGCAAAGTGGATGGCAATCTACTTTCATTTGGGAATTAATATTAATTCCAAGCAGATGAGGCCAAGCAAGCCACACACTGGGGTTATTTGCACAGTAGATTGAAGGCTCCGTGACATGGAGACATTGTTGAGCTTTAATTCCCTTTGCTGCTGCTGCCCTCGAAGAAGACATTGCCACTGGTGGGTCAAACGGAGGCAAGATAAATCTACGGCTTTGTCACCCTTTTGGTATCTGGGAGAGCTGACTGGCATCCTGGGAAGGACAGGGAGAAAGGGGTTGCTTTGCCTGGAAGAGATATTAAGAGCTCAGAGAGGCAGGTACGTCCCCCTGCCCCAGGATTTAGGGAGCTGGTAGCATTTCAAACGTAAATGGCCTCTCATGTGCAGCACCGCGCCGGTGCTCAGAGGAGCGTGCTATAAATACGAAGGCAGAGAGCTGGAATAACCTATCGAGACCTCAGTAGCTCCTTGCTGGCACGGAGGAGCTAATGCGTTTTTTGCCTGTGGACTGGCAATACTCTGTTCACCGCTGGGGATTCCTAATGGGGTCCCGCTCAGTTCTGCTCCCAGCCTTTCAAACCAGCGGTGTCCTTTTGTTTGCAGAAAAAGACAAGTGGCTCTGGAGAGAATGCACATTTGTAAGGATTTTTATCATCCTATTGTGTGTGTTCAGGGAGCCAGCGGGAAAAGTTGAAGAGTTTATGGAATTATGTTTTCAAGAGGATGTGTGCCAAGTGGGGGCACCATGTTCAGTCTGTCTGCCGAGAGGAAAGGGAAGGGGATCAAGGCAGGGACCTCTCGCTCATCCCTTCTCCAGACGTCGTTTGAGATCTCGGTGGGTTTAGAGGGAGAGAGAAAAGTGCAGACCCCTCTTCATTGCAGATCGGCTTGGTAGGTACGTCATTGCTGCTACAGGCAAGCAGCGATATTAGCACACTCATTAGCAAACAGATAGACGAGGGAGCTTGAGAAGCTCCCAGATATATTTCCTTCAGCACTAGCTGCTAACGGCACAGGGGATCCCCGTGAGAAGTATGCCAGACGAAGTTCTTTCTCCCTCTTCCCTTGCACACACAATACGTATATTTTAGGTGTGCGCACATGCACTACAAGAACTCCCTCGGCCTGGCGGCCCAGCAGCAGCTGACTCGGAGGCTCCGGGGCTGGGAGGCCGTGCCGTGCCTGCAGGCACGGGGCGCTCGGCTCTGGGGCAGCCCCAGCTGCGGGGCTGTGCTGCCCGCGGGAGGGCCGGGGACGCTGCCGAGCTGCACGGGCACGGGCTGCCGCGACGGTCCAGTTGGCTTTGGCTTGTTCTCTCCAATATCCTCGGTTTTGTGATGCTTAATAAGAATACTCAAAGCCAAACCAAAGGTCTAGCATAGTTTTGGCTGCAGCCTGGCTTCTGAAGTCAGTTGCTTGTAACAGCTGCCGGAGGAATTAGTTCCAAATGCGGGAAGGTGTAGGGGCAGAGGATGGAGGCTTTGCTCACCCAAACCACAAAGCTATCCACCCGCCAAAGGAGCGAGAGGAACCTCTTTGCACAGACAGGGTATCCTGGCGTGGGATGGAGCTGGCAGCGCCCCAGATCAGAAGCGTCTATTAGCAGGGCCTGAACTGATGTCGGGCAGGGGCTGGGCTAATTCCCCTTTCTGAAACCTTGCTGGGAGCCTGCCCGAAATCCCTACCTTAGGTAATCGAAAACGAATGTCAGGCTTTGTCCACAAATACAGGAGCATGCTTGCAGAAAGCATAATTTGATTTCATTATAAAAAAGGGGGCAAAGCGGGGAAAAAAGGCTTTCAAAGCGTGGACTGCCCTTACAGGAGAGCACCACAAGCCACGCAGGTCAGCACACAGGGAGACGCCACCGCACACGGGGGCTGGGGTCTGTGCCCGCGCACGGCCGGCCGCTGCAGCCAGCGATCGGCACGCACGCTGCTCAGGGACCAGCCGCCAGCCCAGGTATTTTTCATTCTGTGTTTTGAATCCCATCACCAACACTGAAAGCTCTTCACAGGCAATTTTCAGCCTGAAACCAAGCAGGATTATTCTGCTAAACGGGTTACTATGAGTAATTAAATGGTGCTCCAGAGGTGAAGGTGGCATCTATTGTAAGTACCAGGAGGGTTTTGTTACAGGGGTGAAAGTTTGAGCTGTGGTGGGAGATGAGTGCCCAACCCGGGGCCACGGCGGGTGTCAGAGGCAAAACGCTTTCCCTAAACCGCTTGTAGGGATCAAAGCCCTGCGGCACCCCCAGCAGCCGACCATCCGCCATCCCCGTCCTCCTGTCCGCCCCTCGTGCCCAGAGCAGCAGGGCCCTTGAGGCGTGCATCCCCATCCGCCCCTGGCAGAGCCGTCAGACTTGGCCAGCCTGGGAGAGCCTAATTTCACAAGGTGGCAATTAAAATTTTATGCTCTGAGTTTTCCCTGAATGATTTTAAAACATCTTTTCTGATGACTTCCTAGTAGCGAGCCGAGTAAATTAGAATCTGAGTGCAATCAACATCCTTAATTCAGACGCCAGCCCGGGGTCCGTCGGGGAGGCTGCTTCTGAGCAAGCTCTGCCTGCCTAAGAAGGTCAAGGGCTGGCCGTCCTCGGAGGCTTTGCCCTTGGAGTATTGTCAGGGAAGAAAAAGAAACACCAGAAAGTAGGACACAGTCCCCCAAGTAGCACGAAAATCCCGCCCTGCTCAGCAAACTTTACTTCTCTGCCTCATCTATATGTTTCCTGTCACAGCCCAGGAGATGTGACTTTGATGATATATGAATAAAGGAGCATCAGCCGGCAGCCATAGCAAAACCAGCCCGCCTGCCGTGGCGTTTCTTGCGTGGGAAGGTGCCCACGGGGGCTGTCGGTCCCCAGGTCACCCGCGCTGGCACCGTGCCCTGCAGGGAGGCACCCGGTGGGATCCAGGTCCTGGGGTTTTGGACGGCGGAGCACGTCTGTCTGCTCAACCACGCGTGCTCTGCCCCGGTGTGAGGCCGTGCAACGCTCCGCTGGGGCTCAGAAGGTGCCGAGGACCCAGAGGAGGTCTCACTCCTGGGCACAGGAGCAGCAGAAGACACGGGGACCGGCGTGGGCCGCATCTCCACGTGCACACACGGACGCGCCAGGTCTGCGGGCGCTGGTGAGGCTCCGCGCGGGCGTCTTCGCGAACGTGAAGCAGTTGTGAAACCGCCTGGAGCGCAGCCCTGAGGCGAAACCCTTGGACGGAGAGAACCCCGTTACACGAGGAGAGGGGTGGGAGAGTTTTTCTTTCCAGTTAAAAGCTCTGATACGCTGCAGCTGCAGGGGAGCGGGGCTGTTTCCCCCTTCCCTGGTGTGCGCAGGCAGGACCGGGATGGGCCCAGCCTTTAACAAATTACGGCGAAAGCAGCTCAGGGAGGTCCGGCCGGTGGCTGCCAGCAGCCTGCGCTCCTCAAAACAGGCTCTCATCTGTTGTCAGTAAAACCCAGCTTTGCAACCTGCGCCGCCGGGTGACGGCAGGGACGGGACCCTCCGTGGCATCCGCGCTGCCCGGGAAGGCGCCAGCGGCCACGGGCACGTCCAGGAGCTGCCTCGAGGTATTGGCCAGGCTGGGCATTTCCCCGCAGAGGAGGGAGCTGAGCTGGAGGAAGAAGACGGATCCCGGCACAGGGGGAGCGTGGGGGTCCCCAGGGAGGAGCAGCTGGGCCATCCCAGGGCGGCGGGCGATGGGCAAGTGGATGGGAGAGGCGACGCGGTGGGTGCCGCGGCCGGGGCCGCTCCATCTCCCGCCGTCCCCTCCACTGAATGAAAGCTGTTTTTGTTTCGCCTCCCGCCCCAGAGCCGGAGGTGTGTAAACAGGAAGAGTCGCTCCCTGCGCGCCGGGAGCGAGGGGAAAAAACGAGGTGTTGAAAAGATGTCAACCGGTTCTGCCGAGGAGTTCACCTGGTCGGGGAGGTGGGGAGCAGGGGGAGACGGGGAGAGCGGGGAGGCGAGGGACGGGGGGGCTGCAGGCGGAGAGGAGACACTCCGAAAATGTTATCTTGCATTTCGGGAGCAGAAAATATTCTCCATCACTTCCTGGCATCAAAGGTTTCTCGCTTTCTTCCACCCTGAAAAAATAAAGCCAGGACCGTCTGCCTGATGAGAGATGGAGGGGTAGCGGCGGAGCCGGGGCGGGCAAGAGGACGGGCAGGATGCGGCGTATGAAAAGCGCTCTATGCAGCCCAACTCTCCTGTGGGCAATAAGGGCTGCTGAAAAGCCCAGAAAGAAGCTTTATCATGGAGTGTTTATCGCTGAGGTCATTTCTGCCCTTCCCCGCTTCCAGCCTCCTCCTCCCTCCCCTGCTTGGGGAGCAGGGTCAGGGTTTCCCGAGGAGAGCCCATGACCGCCCAGGTGCCCCCGGTGCCGCCGCAGCCCGGGTGCCCTCTGGATACCTGGTTGGGTCAGCCGCCCTCGGGACACCGCTCCGTCAGTGGAGCCGTCGGCCAAGGCAGGCGCTGCCGAGGCTCCCCGCCTCGCACCACTCCCCACGGTGCTCGCGCAAAACCCCTTTCCCCCAGGGGTCACTGGAGAAAACGGACATTTGCTGGCAGGATGAGATCCCTCTGTCCTTCAAAACAAGTCCCCACCATTGCCATGCAATACTCCAGGGAGGATCCACGCTCCGCCGCCGCTCCCGCTCCCGGCAGATGCGTGCCCCAGCGCAGCCACCAGTGGCCAAGACCCGGTGGCCTTAGGGGACGGCCAGCTCCTGGTGACACCGCTGAGATGCACGTTGTTACCGCCTGGTGGCACCAGAAAAAGTTGTCAGAGGAGGAACTAATTAATACCAGTTGCAGTCCTTGGCTTGGGGGTTCCAGTGCCGTTTCTAGGATCACTGTGGTTCGCTGTGTGGTTGTTAAACACCGAGTCGTGTTTTATAGCTGGAGGGTTAATGTTTGTGGGCTTCAGCCTCGCAGCAGGGGATGGGCTTAGGCTCAGGGTGCACAGCAGAATAGAAGCAGGGGGGTGCTTTGCTTGGGGAACGGAGCTCAACCCCCTGCGCCCCCCGGCTGGTTTGGCAATGGCTCCGCATCTTCCCCAAGGTGGGGGTGACCGCTCAAGAGCAGGGCTTGCCGCCTGTGCGACGGCAGGCGGGTGATCCTGTGGGATCCTAAATCCTTTAGAGTAATCCTAAACCTGCCGCAGCTCCAGCTGAGTTCTCCTCCCTCATTTGGGCAAGGCAGGAATGAGGACCAGGGATGGCAGCTTGGACCAGCTGCATCCCGGTGCTTGTCAGCAGAGCGCATCGGGGCTGGAGTGGGTCGGTAAGTGGGGAAAAAACCAGCAGAAATTCCTCCCTGTCCAGGAGGGAGGCTTCAACGCCGCGGCCCCCGGGGGTAGGACCTCCAGGAGAAGAGGCCGGGTCCCTGCGGGGGCTACGCTCGCTGGTTGTTGACAGCAGCTGACTCTCAGGGAGCCTCGAAGCAACCCTAAAACTGTCCAAACAAACCCCCATCTTGAACCTTTTCTGGCCAATATATAATCCATCACCAGCTCTGCTTTATCGCAGGCAGGGAAGGGTTGAGCACTGCAAGAGCTTCGCACAGCTGGGGTGTTCCCCATCCTCCCTGGAGCAGCAGGGACCACAGCATGGCTGATGGGAGAGGGCTCGAGCTCCCCGCATGTCGCAGCACCACACTGACACCCTCGTCACTCCCTGCAAAAGCCCTTCTTCATCCTCTGGGAATGGCACAGACAAGCACCCAGGCATGGAGCTGGTGGGGCAGCACCTGAGGGACCCGAGCGGGGAGGACGGCATCCTGCTCCGACCCCTGTGAGCAGGGTCTTAACATGGACTGAGAAGCTGCACAGGAGCCGGACCCTTGTCTGTGCCTGTGAGCGTCACCAGTATCCCCAGCCATCACCCCTCCGCTGGTGTCCCCCGCCCCGTAAGTGCCCTCTGCTTTCCAAGCAGCCTTGCTTCCCTCCTTGCTGCACCAGGCTTGCGTTGCACGAAGACCACCCCCATTTCCAGGACAGCTCTCCAGCTTTCTCCCCAGCAGCCAGCTTCCCTCCAGAGCCGTGAGGTGACCCACGGGTGAGGGCTGCTGCCGAAGGCAATGGGGGCTGCAGGGGTGACCAGGGCGGTGGGACTCGGCCGCGTTGTCCCTGAGCTGCGCCGTGTCCCAGCCAGCCCCGTGCGAGGCTGCAGGATCCTCCCACGTCCTTCCTCTCCCTGTGATATTACTTAGCAGGAGGTAAATTGAAGGCAGGACATCTGATGAAAGAGAGTTTAATTGCTTCAGGTTTCATTCAAAAAACATAGCTTAAATAAAGGCGGACGGGGGGGAGGTAGCAGCTCCTGATGGTTTGAGAGATTTATGCATCTCAGCTGCTCCTGATCAGCCCTGGTCACCTCCAGCTCCCCATCGCATGTTTTCCACCCTTCCAGGGTTGCCCCGTGTGTTGAAATGTTTGGGTGTCTCCAGAGGACTGAGCCTTGGCCCCCATTAATCCCCCCTCACTAACCCGACAACAGGGAGGAAATTGGCTTCAATTAAACGTGTACGGTCTCATTTCCCTTTGAAGTGCAGAGCAGCACAGGAGACTGCTCTGGGGAGGTCTGGAGAATAACCAGATAAAACCGGGCCCAAAATCTTAAAACTGGGGAGCTGCAAACTAGAGACGAGTCTAAGCCCGTGGCAGAGCCCGGTTTCTGTTTCGTCTCCCTTAGGAGAGCGCCCACATTTCCAAAGCAGTGCCTGAGCGAGGAAGGTGCCCACCGCCAACACAGCAGGGAGGGGAAGTGATGCAAAGGCACCAGAAGGACCGAGGTGTTGGCACCAGCATGAGCCCAGGGCTCTGAAGGTCCTTTGCAGAAGGGTCTGCTCACGGCAGCGTTAGCCTGCGCATCCCCTAATCCGCTTCAGCCACCCTCCAAGGGAAGACAAACCTCCTCTGCTTGGGGATGCTTCAATCTGGGCTCACTGCCTTCAAGGATGTGGAGGTGACACCTGGGCACGGACGCCTCCAGGGAGCGGGAGTGAAGCACCCAGGTCCCTCTGCCTCGGATGGGTCTCCCAGCGTCCTTGAAGGGCGTGCAGGTACGCACAGAGCTGCTCCGCTGCCCCGTCCTTGGGACCTGGCAGTCTCTATGTGCAGGGAAGATTTCATCCAGCCCGGAGATACCCACTAAGCACTTGCTGAAATGAGATCTAGAAGCACCCAGCCACATTTTCTGCATCTTCTGGCGTGCTGTGGGAATAACGGATCACCAGCTACTGCCTGTCATCCATCCTGCTTATTTCCTGCGCAGGACCTGATTTATGCCTGCATCTCTTTCCTTTATGCCATCAGTGCATGCTGATAGATGGCCCCTCTCTCTGCTCTTGCTGTCCCCTTGTGCTACATCAAACCATTAATTCTTTGCCAATGTAAACCTGTCTTGCCTTCAAGACTTTAATTTTGCAAAAGCATAAACACCTTATAATGTGTCTGTCTTTATCTCCCTAGCTGGCTCCGGAGCTTTCCCTCCCCTTCGATCTGGGGTGACGATGTGGCCACGGAGGAGAGAACAGCGGCAGCAAACGCGGCCAGTTGGGCCGCCCCAGCCTCGGCTGCCCGCTGGGAGGAAGAGTCGCTCACTGTCCTTATCGCTCCTCTGAAGCACGAAACAGCCTGTGCCTATTCCTGGAGAGATGTGGGAGGCTCAGCCAGGCCCGATAAGCCATTCAATCCAAGGGTCAAGTGCTTGGAAGGCCAGTAAGTGGTCTAAGCCCAGCTTGCAGGTCTCTGAATAATGCCCAGACCTTCTGTGCAGGGAGAGTTTTCATCCTGAACAAACCCTGGCATTCCTTGTGTTTTCAGTCCCGATGAAAGACTGAAGATGGAGCTTTGTGGTGACCTGGGAACCGGACACTTGCTTACTGCCTCGTACCGCTGCCCCCCTGCTTTTGCTCTGCTCACAGCCTGGCTCGCACTCGAGGCGTCGAGGTGATGAACAGATCCGTGGGCGGGAGCTGGGGCGTCTGCGGGCAGGGCTCGTGCTCACTGCTTGGAGGTGCTTCAGGCTAAACACAAGTGCCCCGAGGCTCCCCCCAGCAGTGGCACCTTTGCCGTGGCCAGAAAGAAAAAGCAGACTCCGATGACGTTGCACAAAGAAGCTGTGTAAGTGCTGGGGCTGCACCAGGAGACGCGTGCGTCGCTGCCCTGCTGCTTGCCGACGAGCGCGCCTGCTCCCGACAGCGGGACGGAGCGAGGCGGTGCCCAGGCTGCGGCAGCTGAAGCCCCCGAGCCAGCCCCACAGCGGAGCCCAGCCCCGCAGCGCCCCGAGGCCAGGCAGCGCCGCTTGGCCAGCGGCCGGAGCAGGTCCGCTGCTGACCACCGCCAGCACCGGCCAGCCTCAGCTGAGCCTCCACTGAGTCCCTGCAGGTTCGTCCTTCCTTCCCTAACTTTCCTCTCTCCCCTTTTTGATTCTTATTTGAGTCATTTGTCCCAATCTTTGGCAATTCCTACAGCATATAAAAATATGTGCCATTTCTCCCTTTGGGGAATGACGTGAATTCAGTTCCACGGCTGTAATCCATTTAGTGCCAGGTTATTAAAATGAAGATATCTTTCAGCACTACAGACCTGTTAATCAGGGGAATGGCTTCAGAGGGCTTTTGTGGGCTCTGTTAATTTGTGCTGCATTGAGCCACGTAGAGCTGAGAGGAGCATTAGGGACGGGAGTGAAGGGAATAAATCAATAAAGTGGATTGAAGAGTGCTCGGCTGGCTTGCTATTCTGCGGCTGCTGTGTTCTGACTTAAACGCTTTACATCCATCACAGCCTGCAGATGTAACTGGCTCGCAGGCAACAGGTTTTGTCCTTATCAGTTCAGCGTGTGCAGGTTTGCCAGCCCACGCAGCAGCCCCGCACGGTGGCCCCGGCCCCGTCCAGCCGCCCGAGCTCCGTAGCATCACCCATCCCGTGCAGTGGGGTCTTCTCCCACGGCTTCGCTCAGCAAAGTGCAGCCCGGAGCAGCGGCTGCAGGGCGCCGGGAGGGGACCGAGGCACCCTCCGCTTTGTGGTTGCTGCCTATCTGCTGCGCAAACTGCAACGTTGCTGCTGAAGGCTGCCAGGTAGTTTGTACCGTGTCAATCCTCCCACCCCATCCAGGTCCTTACGCCGTGTTTGTCGTCTCTGAGCACCGGCCTTGGTGCCCCCAGGTGCCGCAGCTGGACACCTCCCGCGTACCCCCTGCTTTCTCAGCCCTTCTCTGCCCCGCTCGGAGGATGCTCAGAGCTGAGGTTCCTGCCCAGAAACAGCCTTTTGCTGTATTCTGGCAGAAATCACTGAGACCAGGCAACCGGCTGGCACTACGCTCGGTAACAGTCTGCAAACGGATATGAAAATCTGTGTTTCTGCCCGGGTCAACCAAACCATGCGTCTGTGCCAGAGCTTGGTCTCCCTTCCAGCCGCCTGGGGAGCATCCCCGCGAGGAGCCGCCCCTGAGACGGGGGATGAGGTCTGTGAGATTCCTGCTGCTTCTGTTCAGCCGTGGTGCGAGCGAGCACAGAACCGGGGTCCCCCCATCTTTCTGCTTGGCACCGCTCACCCGCGCACAGAAAATCAAAGCCTTGAGCACACGCTCTGGGGGAACAAGTTTCTCTGCAGTGCCCCGGCACCGGCTGGGGTTGCCCACAGCCAGCCCAGTGCACCCAGAGCCCCGCCGTTTCTCTGTGCGGGCATCCCGCAGAGGAATGCAGCTGAAGGGCTGGAGGAGAGAGCCGGCCAGCGCACGTGGTGCAGTGCTGTCAGCCCCGCGGATGCCCTGGGAACAAAAGTCCCTGCTCCCACCTTCCTCTGGGCAGCTCCTCCCTGCAAGCCCCTCGGTGTAAGCACAGGGGGGAGCGGTAATTCAAAATAATCATCAGGAATTTGTGCTGCTCCCCCTCCTAGCCTGTGCCAATAGGCTGACTTTTAGAAATTCTTAACTTCTGCTAATTGGGATTTTCCTTTCTGGCAGGCAAAAATGCATCACGCTACCTCTGCATTGCCCGTCCCTCGTGCTTCCGACGGGAGAACCTCCAGAGCTGCTGTAAATACAGCGGGATGACGTGAGAACCCGCTCTGCAGAGGCGCAGTTAGTGTCCTGCCCTTCGGCAGGTCTGATCACTTGTGGCTAATTCGGAGCACATGTCTCTCTGTCCTCCTCTGCCTAAGAGGGAGCTCTTGCTTCTGAAGGAAATAGCACATTTTCACTGGGTTTAATTCTTTAGGAAAAGAAATCATTCATGTCTCCCAACTTTGAAACCTGGAAGCCTTATCATCTTGCTATCAAAAATGTTCTTTTTTTGCTGAAATGTTACAGAACAGCAGCTTTTAAGTCTTTGCTGTGGTCAAACAGTGGGAAGACGGCATCAGCTCCATGCCTGGGAGTGGCTTTAAGGGAATTTTAAGGGAGTTAGATGCTGGAAGTTAAGCATCAGAGAGATGGATTAGGACTGTTATCAACTCAATAGTGCTGCTTAGAATAAAATATCACATAGAGCTATGACCTGCCTCGAGGAGTGGAGTTAGGCTTTTCCTACACAGAGGTGAGATGGGGAGTGGAAGCACCACGACTAGGCGCAGAAGAGCCGGGTGGGTGTTGGGACCCCGGCACGAGCACGGGTGCCAGGGAGCGATCAAACAGGAGAGAAAACCAGCTTGGCTTTAGGGATGGTGCAACGCCTAGAGAGCTAACCCTTAAAATGGCATGCTCCATCGATACCCGCCGGAGTTTGCAAGTCTCAAAGCTTTGCAACACTAATCTGTAATTAACAATCTCGTTTCCCTCAGATTCGCCCATTGGCGCTGGCTCACACGGAGAAGAACTGGAAAATGCACTTGCAGTGCCCAGGCTGAGCCGGCTGAGCTGCAGCACTCCAAAATCTTCTTATGAGACTTTCCCCAGCTCAACAAATCTCTCAGCTTTCAGCCCCAAAAGTCTCCAGGTTACCTTTATCTGTTTAACCTCAAACTCTGAAGCAAAAATACCCCAGTTGGAGGACGTGACTGAGATGGTTCAGGCTGGAAAGCCAGCCTGCCAAGGAAGTTGAAAGGTGCGTGAGCCGGGCTCCCACAGAGAAGCCAGCTCTCGCTGTTAGCAGCAAGGCACCAGGACCCCTCTCACGAGATGTTAAATGAGTGGATAGCTCAGAAATCCTCCCTCTCTCCTGGCAGTTCGACATAAGGACAGAATCATTTACCATTTAGAATGCATGGATAGCCCAGGGAATCACAGGCTGCTTAAGAGCCTTTCACCAAGCTCGGTTTGGCCTCGTACCCACTCCTGCTGTCTCACCGAACGTCGCACTGGTCGCCCAGCGCCCTCGGATGTGGAAATATAGATAGAAATGAAGAGTTTTGGTCTTCTCGCTGGGGATGAGTTGGCTGATGCCCACTGTGAGTTTAGAGGGCAAGTTTTTGCCTCTTGGACACAAATCACACGGCTGGTGTTGCCTCACCCTGGGCTGCAGCGGTGGGAATCATGCCGTCCCTGCCAGCCTGCGAGAGCCGGCGCGGCCCCGGGAGGGGCTGAACCCCGGTTGTCTCCAGGACCAAACCTTGCTGTGGGCAACCCAGGAATGCCCCCGGCTGGAGGGAGCACGAGAGGGGCCGGTCTCGGGGGGCCGGTTTCGTTTTCCCTTTGACTGAGGGTGCGATGGGCGAACCTATGAAATGTGATTTGGGGTTTTAAGCGGTGAAGAAGGCTTGTGGCGCCTTTGGAAAAGACATCAATAGCTGGCACGCCGGCAGCCCCGCGCTCTGCCTCCCTCCCCCCGGCCACCGGAGAGGGAAGGCGCAGGCACGAGGCGCTGGAGCTGAGATTGAGGAAAATGCTCTTTGTCAGAGGAGGAGAAGAGATTTTCATGCATTCTCTGTACGTTCCTTCTGGGCTGGCTCTTGCTTGTATTTAAAAGTCTCCTGGTAACTCGCTTTTTCTGTACTCTGCCTGCCTTTCAGCTTTGTGATTTTTTCCCCTTTTTTTTTCCCCTCCAGGTCGGTTTATGCCGGTGGTTTCGGCCTCTCCCCTGCCCGCCCCTCCCCAGCTGCTCCTCGTGCTCCCTGATGTGCCGGGCTCGCCATCAGCCCTTTCAGAGGCGGCCGTGGCTCTCAGGTGCAGTGCTCCACCCCGCTCACCTGGGAAAAGGAGGTGCCTCCGCCTGCCAGCAGCAACGCGTGCCCCGCATCCCATGGGAGACAGCTCTTCGCTTCGGTGGATGTGACGTGAATCCCAACGCCTGTGCTCGGGCACGGAGCGGCCAGCCTGGACTGCGCGCCCAAGCACCGGGAACAGCCCCGGCCGCGGATGCGGAGGCAAGCCTGGGCGGTACGTAGGGCTGAAGGGGTGCCGCTAAGGCCACGAGGCAGGTCAGTGCTGGAAAAGCAAGCTGAAGGTAGCAGTCCTTACGCACAAGGCTAAAACGGTTTCTCTGCAATGATAAGCCTTCCTTCTCCCAGCCATAGGACCCCGGGGGCTTTTCCTCATGACTTTATTGATGGGCAGGTGGGAATCCCACACAGTTTGCTTCCTACCCCATTCTGAATTCAGTTTGGCAAATGTTTTGAAGTTAAAAGCAATCATGAGATATAAAAAAAAAAATCAACATCCTCCATTTCAGCCAGGCTGAAAGAAAATGTTCCTTTCTTTCTTCCAAAGAAAACCGAAATGGAGATAATATCTTCCTGCAGAAAGGCCTGCTTTCAGTGCAATGGTGTTGGGAAGATGGTGTAAAACCTTGTTCACCGAGTCTGTTTGGGGAGGGGGTAAAAAAACCAAAACACCAGGGGCCTAAATGCTTCAGGTGGGGAATTACTAGAGACCGTGAGGCAGCCTGGGGAGAGTCTGGGGTTCACCTTCCATCATCTTTCTAACTCCAGATGTCTCTTGCTCTTCCCCATTCCTTCTAGCCCAGTGCTGTCTCAGTCTAGGTTTGCTGGCAGGATTCAGTCCCACATGATGCCCATGCCACCAGAAAAAGTTGCCTTATTTTTTCTAGTACACCTTCTGCGTCACCTCCCGCATGGCTGCAGGAGTCTCTCATCCAGGGCTCTCTGTGAGCAAGCTTGCAGCATGGCTTGTGTCTCCTACGATGTCCCTCGCTGAGGAGCCCCGTTGCTTCCCAGTCTGTGGGTGAAGAAGAAAATGTCGGGTTTCCTTTCTCCTCATAGGATTTTGTAGTGTTGGGGGCCCTTGACTCGGCTGCATCCATCCAAACCCTGCTCTTGTTTTTTTTAAAGCAAACTCTCTTATATATGGTAAACGCCACCCAAGACTTGGCCATTCTCTTCATGCCATTCACCAGACCGTAACACCAGGCTTGAGCTGCAAAATCCTTTCTGGGCGGTGGCAACCTAGAATTAGCCATGATGTATGAGAGCCTCCAAAGAGAGATACTGAAAGATAAGTTGCTCAAGAGGTTTAAAAAATGAACTGTGAGGACTCAGGGTAAAGAACAAGCCAGTGTCTGCCAGAAGGAAGGCAAAACCCACGCTGGTTTTAAGAAGGCCCTCTTCATTCAGCCGTTTGCTTCGGCAACATCAGTCTTAAAGTCTGCACGGCTCTGAAAGGAAATTTTGATCAATTTATGCCTCTCTCATGACCGTATATAGCGCACTTAATTTGTAGGTCTTATGCAAATAGCAACCACTGTTTATTTGTTTTTAAATTCTTATCAGCAGTGATATATTGTTTGTTTATAAACAAAGAACAGCTAGTGTTTGAGTGATATATCTCACTAATTGGAGCTTATTGTGTGGGACAGAGCAGAAAGGGAGTTTGCCTTTTAGCTGAGGCCATATGTAAGAGTGCTCTCCCTTTAATAAAGCTGAACGCTGCTCACCGCCGGCTCCTAATCTGAAAAAGCAAAGCAAATATTTCGGCGTTCAACAGCTTCTTTTCCATGCTTCAGAGCTTTGGGGGGAGAATATGTTTTCATAATTGTACTTCATAACAATGCATTTGAATATATCTGGGGGGAAACCAGAACAGCAGGCTCCGGGAGAGGCGCTGGGCTGGCACGTGCGGGGGCTGAGGGAGCGTGCCGGGGGTGAACCGCTCCCGTGCCGTGGCCCCCGTGCCACGGCTCTCCCCGCGACGCGGGGCTGCAGCTCCTCCGTGTCACCCCTCTCCTTCTTGCAGGCTCGTTCCTGCTCCGGCATGGGCCCGCAGGCAGCTCTGCCGCCTCCGGAGATGAGCAGCTGGTTGGAGTGCGGAGCAGGAATGAGGATGCTCATCCCTGCAGGTGCCGCTGCCCCACGGGGTGGATCCGTCCCAGCGCCGGCTGCACAGACCCGCGATGCCGGGGTGCAAGGCAGTCCCAGCTCTCCGCAGCCCCGGCACTGCTTCACCAGCCCTGTGCTCGGTCCTTGTCCCCACACCAGCATCGCCCCCGAGGCAGGGGTCCCACCGGCTGGCTCCCGGGGGAGAAGATGACCTGTGGGGTTGTATTTACGGGCAAATGCTCAGCCTGCGTGACAAGTCATGGTCAAAGAGGATGCAGTCGTCTCTTGCCAGCACGAGCATCCCGTTCCCAACAGGCAACACGGTCGCAGCCTGCTCGCAGCCCAAGGCAGAGCACGAGTCCAGACCCTCACCCAGCTCCCTGCCTCAGGAATGCCAGAGCCGGGAAAGCTTTGAGGCGCTGTACGCAAAAGAACGTGGGGAAGGCATTGCTGACGAATAGTGGTGAGGAAGGTGGAGGGGGAGTTAGCACCCAGGTGTGTGCGGGCGACCTCAGGCGCGGGTCTCCATCGCAGATGGGGAGCTTATCAAATCGGAGTCCTTCACAGCAAGATGATGAGCTTTCCAGGGCACGGACTGCAAAGTCCTCGATGTCAAGACAAGTCGCAGGACTGAAAAGCCTTGCAGCACACGAGGACAATCTGCCACCGCGGTGTCTGGCCAGGGACCTTGACAGGGCTTGAGCTGGGGGAGGCGACCTGGGTGCCTTCGGGGCGCTCCTGCAGCAGGAACGCTACCTGATCTGAAGACAGAAATGCTCAGCCCCTCTCCTGCTCTCGGTGTCGTGTTTTTAGGGGCTTGCTCAGAAGCCTGATTGTTCCCGCTGTCCTGGGGGACGGCGAGAGTCAGGAGGAGAGTCAGGAGGTCACCTCCATCAGTCTTCTGGTGGCTGAGGTACGTCCCCTCTTGCACAGGCATCGTCTCGGCCGGTTCTCCCGGGGCACTGGGGCCACGTGACCCTATGTAGACGTCAAATCACTTTCTTTTACTGCACTAAACTTGTTTCTAAAGTTAATTTTTCCAGTTGACATAGCTGATCCTGGTTCTATTAACTTGTAGGCCTCTTCTGAAGCTCATTAGATGTCTGGGGTCTTTCCCTTAAACTTTGAGGCCAAGGGAATAGTCTCATTAAATAAGATGGTATAATCTCAGCACAGAAGTTTTGCAGTTTGTGCCAATTAACAAATTCAGTGATGCTTTTAGCTGGGTCTCTTTTTTTTGTGGCCCAGAGACAGTGGGACAGGCATACACTGTGGCGGCTTTTATGCATTTAGAAAGGGCTGGTTAATAACTAGAATAGCTGCTTCGATATTGGAAAGATTTTGAAGACCCAGGGAAGCTCTGAATGCAGAGGAGTATAGGTATGATGGAGGACACCCTGCGGAGAAAAAGGGAGCGCTGGCCTGCAGGATATCCTGGCATGGGGAAGGCTGAAGCAGATTGGCTGTCTGATGGCCTCTGTTGGAAATTATCATAAAATCTTTAAAGCAAATAAAGTTCCCTTAAACTGAAAAGGTATTATTTGAATGCTCTCTGAAAGAAGAGGTTTGAACAGCATGATCTATTCTGTCTCCGAAATGTCACGAAACATTTATACAGCTGCTCAGTTGGCATTAAAATCTAGGTCTTCTGCAGGAACATGGCAAACAGCTCCAGGTCACTGGGATAAGTCCAAGACCTCAGGCAAGGGGTGGCTGGGAATCGCTGGCATCAGCAGCTGCAGCAGGATCATCGCTCCAGCTCCTCCGGAGCAGGCGACCCCGTGGCCACAGGCAATGCCACGCGGCCACCGGTCCCGACTGCAGCAGAAGAGCCCAGGCTGGAAACTGGTTTCCCTATGCAATGCTAAGGACTGCCTCCTGAAATGCCGGGTCCGGGGCAGTAAGCACTGGAAAGGATGGAGAAAAGAAACAAAAGGCGAGGGAGGTGCCAATATGGGCAGAGATAGCCCGTTCCCTTGGCTGTGAGAGTGGGAGAGGAGCTCCCTGATGAGCACACAGCCTCTCCTGATGGCAGGAGTCGGGAAAACACCAGCCACTCATTTTCGGAGGGCTGGTTACATCGGCAGAAGGGTGGACGCTCTTTGTCTGCTGATTATCTCCTCTCTCCACTTGTCCTCTTCCTTGCAGCCTGTCCCACCTTCCTTCTCCCCGACGGCCCCCTCCTCTCGGTCCCTCTATTATCCCGAGAGGCTGACCTGTGCTGCAGGCAGGCGCAGGCTCCTCGCGACCTCTTCTGCCTTGTGCTGTGCTCTGCCACCCAAGCAGCTCTGCTCCGATGCCCGGAGGCAGCGGCAGGCACATCTGCCATCTCCATAACCACCAAGAGGAGGTGGGAGGGTGATGGGACATGTCAAGTCTTCCTCCCCCTCGGGATCTGCCCTGGGCACTCGCTAACAGCCCAATGCAAGCACAAGAGCTTTCCTTCAGCCCAAGCAGTAAAGGTCTGTGGCTTTGGGTGAATATCCCATCTTTGATCCTTTCTCGGGGCTGTGGTTCCCTGTTTGCACAGACAACCACAGCTCTTTGTATCTGCGCTCATTAACTCTTCTGAAGCATTTTCTGATCACCAAGATAAGGCCTGCAGTGTCTGAGCAGGGGCCGAGCCCACATCTCCACGTTTCCGATCCTGCCCCGACAGATCCCTCTGAGCATCTCACCAGTGATCTGGGTATGTTGATGGTGGCAGCCGTCCCAGACAAACCCACAGAGGGATGGATCTCTCCTCCCTGGGCAAGCTCGCCTTTTGTTCCCCCAGAAGGCAAACGTAGGAGGAGACCCACCTCGTGCAGGCTGCACCATGGCGAGCCGCGGGCGAGAGCCCTGCGGGCAGCGCTCCATGGAGGACATGCCTCAGTTACTCTGCTTCTCCTCCACGTGCATTAGGGGGTCTGGGGGGGGGTTGGTTTTTTTGGTTGTTTTTTTTTTGTTTTTTTCTTTTTTTGCTTGCTTGCTTTTATCCTCCTAGCCTTTCTGGCAGGCTTTTGAACATGCATAATGACTTGGAAGGTGCAGCAAAGGTTCTGGCATCCGCAGAATACAGCGGGAGCAGAGCCAAGACGCGGGGCCGCGCAGTGGTTTCATCCCATTTGCAAACTATAAGGCTGCCTTTGAGCAGAGGGGGGCAGTGCGAAAGAACATGTGCTAAACATCATGTTGGGAAGCTTAGCGCATTAAGGGGAACAGCATGCTGGCTACGGACAAATGGAAATGGTTTGCGATTTGTTATAGGAAAAGGGGAGGCAAGGAGCAGTCTCTTTTGATTTAGGGTTTAGTGAACGGCTCTGGCAGGGCAGGTAGGATGGTCTTCTCTAGGTATTTTAGCCAAGCAAGTGTCAGAGTGGCATAAATCAGAGAGTTTTACCCAAGTCTGTCAGCCCTTTGAGAAGAACTCCTTGGTATTTGAGAGCTCGCACATAAAGAGGGGTACAGACACAAGGTAACGAGACGGAAAGAGAGTCCTTGGGAAAATAAAAACCCAGACACCAACCTGCAACCTGTGCTTCGGGCCTGGGCTCTGGAGAGCTTCCCTCAGCCACCTGGGATGGCACAGAGATGAGCTGCTCCTGCTCAGCCCTGCTATGTCCTTAATGAGCTCACATGCAAGTGGTAGGTGCCTCCGATAGCTCCAGAGTGAATGGAAGACCAGCGTGTTAGGCGTTAATTTACCCGTGGCGTTTGCGTAGTTCCCTTCCTGCCACAACAGAGGCCGTGACATCTGATGTCCTGATGGACCTTGGTTGACCAGGCTGCTCTCAAAATCACAGTACCTGCAGGACTGAAAGACTCAATCCATCATCGTGCTACTTGGGATGGTGGTACAGACTGAAGAGTAAACTTCAGAGCTGGAGTCGTGGGTGCTGACTGAAGGGATCGGCTGGGTCAGGTTCCTTGGGACTTGGGAGGGGGGTTCAAAGCTGCAGCTAAAAACTGAAATCTCCCCTTCAAAGGAATTCCTATCTGTCCCTTACTTTCTCCACCCCAAGCCTGCGGGAGGCCATTTTGTCAATGCTGGGACACTGGGCAGGGGTCTGATGACAGCTGCGGCCGGACGAGAAGCCCCAAGGTCCTGCAGAAACAGAAGTGCTTTTCCAGAACTTGTTAAACTCTGAGCATCCACAAAATGAGATGGCCAGGTATCCGTCTGGGGAAAGAAAAGGGGTCAAAGAAGCAGAAGGAAAGCTGAGAGTCTTTCAGCAAATGGAGAAGGGATGCCTGCGCTGCCCGGCGGAGGTCGGGCGCAAGCACAGAACGCTGCCTCGCACACCTCTCGCTGTGGGCTGCAGCTCCTGCGCAGCTTGGCCTCGGAGCATCCTCCGAGCCAGGCAGAGGGACCAGCTCGGGGTGCCAGCCGGGGAGCTGGGCTGGGCTGGACAAACCCTGGCTCTTTCCTACCTGAGTGACAGAGAAGCTGGTATGAAAGCGCGGGCTCAAAGCCTCTTCCAGCCGCTCCAGCGCCCAGCTGCACGCTGGGGGATCTGGGTCCAGGGCTGGACGCGGCTGCCCTTTTCCTGGCCCGGTAGGTATCCCAGGGGTGCTCCATGTCACGGTGCAGAGAGAAGAGGGGTCTTCGGTGGCATCTCGGTGGCCGAGACATTCCCCTGCTGCTGTCCCCTGCCGCATGCTGAGGTAGTAGCAGGTCCCACGCTGGTGCTGCATCACGGGGGGCTGGAGAGGTGCTTTTCCTGGCGCTCGTTCCCCACCCCAGCACGTGAACGAAGGGAGGTAACGGCAACCTGTGGAACCAAGACTATTGCTCCCGCTGGTGTTGCGTGGTACCCGGCACAACGGCTCACCAACCTGCTTTGCTGCTTTGCAGCGCTACAGATATGAAAGTTTAATAACCAATAACACAACGCTGGCTGGGTGGTGACATACATCAAACCGCGAGGCATACACCGCGGTTCCTGAGCGGGGGAGAAGCCTCTTCCCCCCGCATCGCTCACAGCTTTAATGGATGCAGCAAACAAGTCACACCCGACGAGTATAAAAATGGCATCTCTCCTCTGTGATCTCGCTGGGAGGCCAGAGACGGCAGTCCTGACATCACAGCTGATGAAAGCGAATTTGCTTTGCAAGGAGGAGGAGCGGGCACTGCCCCGCATGCCAGGCTGTGTAACAGGAGCCCCCATGAAACGCGGGCAGCGGGACGCGGCTGAAGGGGCAGGTCAGTCCCGCTTCGCCCCCTTTCCACCAGCAGCTCGCTCTGCTCCACCACTCCCTCCCCGTTTCTTTTTCCATTTGTTTGTTCATTCCTCCTTTATTCTCTGCAATTGTCCTTAATGGAAACAGCATCTCAGCAGAAGTCACCCTGCAGGAAAGCTATAGCACAGAGGGATTTTTGTAGATGGCTTTAATAAAAACATTGAAGGTCTGTTGTTGTTATAGTGCTGTGTGATCCATTAAGTCTATTAAATACAACAGAGGAAAACTGTGAAAAAAGCCAGAGGAGGCCATGATGTCATGAAAAACAAACAAGCTGGGACTGCTTTCCTGGTCACCTCCAGTTTGGTGGTGGTACCACAGCTCTGCCCTGGGCTTCACTGGCCATGCCAACAGAGCACGGACTTGCATTTGCTTGCCCTTCGTCTGCCATGTGGGCAGCCGTGCGTGTATTTGGGTTCCCATAAATGTGTCGTTTCTAGATATTAAGTCCAGAGGATATTAAAGCCGAGGGCCCCGGGAGATCTGCTCTTCCCTGCTGTACACAGGCTTCCCTACAGCACACGTGTGCCGGGTAATCGCTAGCTTGTGTGCGCGCACAGGTGTCTCGGTGTACGCACGCTGCTGGTTTTGGGTGGCCCACATCAGAAACAGGGACCCGCTGCGCTCTCTCCTCCCCATAAAACACTCATCAGCTGCAGGCAGAGACGGGCCTGACCATACATGTTCCTCCTCTGCCTGCCGAAGCCCAGGTCTGACTGCAGGCTTCAACCTGGAGCCTAAACCAGGCTGAAATCCAGCCTTAGGCTCAAGGAGAGACTTTCCACCCCGCTCAGCACAAAGTGCCCGGGAAAGGGTGGAGGGATGATGTGCACAGAGGGAAGTTTTCCTTGCTGGCGAGATGGCTGCGCGGTGTGAAATGCCCTCTGCAGAGAGGAGAGGTGGAAGGGGCAGCCAGGAAAGGGCTGGCTGAGAGCAGGCGGTGGAGTCACGGCGTGGGATCTCCCCGGCACGGCACGCGGAGCTCCAGCTCTCCCACACCACCCCGGGCATCCCGCCACCGCAAAACCCTCCTCAAATGCAAAGGCTGGACCTCCCTGAGGTCTTGGGGTGTGATGTGCCCTCCGGCAAAGCTGCGGGCATCACCCCACACCTCGCTTGAGGATTGAGTGCTTAACGACTGCCTGGAAGTGCTTGGAGATCCTCTGGTGGAAGAGTATATGGACTACATTTGTATTTAGCTCTTTATCTTTTGCATGTCCTTGTGCATCCTGGCTAGACCTTGCTCTGATCTAAGCCTCTATTTGTAGAGAAGGGATTCAGCGAAAGCCAAAGATAGGCGGCAGGGAAGCGGGGAGACTGGAGGTCCGTGGTGCGCTCTTCACCCGCAGAGCAGGTAGGAGAAGATGCTCGCAGGTACCTGCACGACACACAGGGCTGAAATGTCCCCAGTTGCTTCAGCACGTAGCCGTCATGCGTGCAACCAGCCCGCAGCCTGGGAAAACGATCTGGAGGCAGATTGCTCCGCGAGCCCAAGGCAAACAGTGGGGCAGGCTGGAGCCAGCCCCCCGTGGAAAGCAATCCCCGGCCCCCAGCAGCTTTGGGGAGCACCAACAGCAGGCAGGCATTCCAGCAATTCCCTGCGTAAACAACACAGGATAATCCATCTATTCTGTTTATTTGCACAAGATAATTTTTTTGTTGACATTTGAGAACCTTTTTCCTCTATTCCCCCTTCCATGATGTTGCTACAAAACGTTAACCCCCTGGTCTCACAGCAGCACGCCGGAGCCCTCCGAGTGTCAGACCGGGAAAGCCGACGAGGCCGGGACAGGCAGCGTCCAGGAGCCACTGCAGACGTGGCCACGCTGCCGTTTGAGCAGGGAGACCCGCTGCCGCCGCCTCCCCAGCCGCCCTCGCCCGCGGCCGCGGCCCGGCCTCTCCGCAGCGATGCCCTGGCCCCGCTGCCGCCCATCCCCGGGTCCCTGCCCGGGTTGCATCGGTGCTCGCCCGCTCCCTTCTGCCCCGCGCCTGCAGCCCGCCTGCCCTCCCTGCGAAAGGCCCTTTGTTGATACTGCGGCTGTTAGACAAAAATACGGGGCCCGAGCAAAGTGCATCTAGAGCAGCGTGATGCTCCCAGCCACGGCCAGATGTGGTTTCTCAAGGAAGAGCACAAGAAGTAAGTCATGTACAGAGTGATTTTATCCCTTGTGCATCCTCCCACGTTCTGCCAGGCCATGGTTTATACTTCTGGAGTTGCTTAATGACCCCTGTTGGACCTGCCTTCAAAGAAGGCACCTAATCCCTTCTGGAAGCCTTGCAATACCTCTGGCTACTACACTACTTTGTGGCAATGAATTACTATGAGACTGGCCAGTCCTTTCTCACCGTCAGGCCTTCTGGCCATTTACCGTCCGTGATGGCTTAAAAAGGGTATGCAGGCTTTAAACGGAAGCCCCAAAACTGTTATCCCCATGCGTCCACCACTCCAGTCGCCGGCTATTTCAACTGTATTTAGTGGCTGGAGCACTCGGGGAGCTACAGACAATATTTGCGAGCAAAGCAGCGGAGAGCGTCTCCATGCAGACTCCAGCATAGAAATAATTTGTAATTCTTCTGCCGTTATTGTCCTGGTACACAAGGGAAGCATCGCTTTCCCAGGAAGTCGCTCCACAATGTATTCACAAATATCAGCCTGTGCTTTTCAAGTAAAAAGAAGTAAAAGTAAATACTTCAAACAATGGATGTTCAAAACCTGCAAGGCAAGCTTGGAAGCCTGCTGATCGGGCTGCGACTTTAAATACCCAAACACAAGGAACTGGGCAAAGGGACCCTTCTCGTGTTTACTGGTTGTGCCTTTTTGGCTGTTTTTTCTCCTTAGGAGGGTTTTCTCAGCAGCCGCGCGTACGGCGACAGGCCACGAGACATCGGGATGTGCGGCATGACTCGCTGATGGTAGCGTGAGGCATTCGTCGAGAATCCAAACTGATTTGCCTCCTGACTTCTCAGGGCTTCAGCTCTTAATCACAGCATTAAGGCACATCAGTGGTTTTATTTGAACACGGCACAGAAAGCTTTCCTGACTCTCCAGGCCTGGCTGCGCGATAGCTGCACGCAGACGCATCGCTCGCTGTATGAGTACTTCAAGGAAATGTTGGCCAGCCTATTTTTACTCGGTAAATTGAAAGGCTGGAGCGCCTAATTTAGTGCTAAATGTACCCTGAGCAGAGCCCAGGGGCAAAGGGACGGGTCCGTGGGGCCCGCGATGCCACCCCGCCGCAGCCGAGCGCCCGGCGCTGCTCCCACGGGAGCGCAGCATCCCCGGAGCGCCGTCAGCTCCCCCACGGGCTGCTCCGGGCGCCCGGGTCCGACAGCAACCACGGGAAGCAGAAAACATCCCAGCAGAAATCCCAGATCAGTCTCCAGGAATCAGCCCCACGTAGCCCCTGAAAATCAATTTTCAGTAGAAATATTGCTATTTCCTCTTCCTTTTTGAAGTCGGCTGCAGAGCACGTATGGCCGCTCGGCTGGGTCTTAATCCAGAGATTAGGACCCTTCAAACGACAAGGGTTTTTTCTGTTCTTTAAGCTCACTGCAGTGGACAAAATGCAGGTGTCTCTGCACGGTTCTGACTCAAGCTAACTCAAGCAGGAGACTTCCTTGATTGCAAAACAGCGTTGCCAGAATCGGGCCTGAATTAGAATAATAATATTCCCAGCAATGGGCTGCATTATATAATGTACTACAATAAAAGATATTACGGTATTACCAAGAGACAGGAATGCAGAGGGAAGGAAGGAACAGACGTGACAGTGATAAATCAATCCGGCGAAGAAATACCAAACGCAATATATTCTTTGTCTCCTTTTGTTTGAGACGCTGATAGATGTTTCCAGGTTCAAATAATAGAGCTCGCAGGAACATACTTCTGCTCCTACTCTCCTACTTACGCATTAAGCTGATTTTATTAAACCACTCAGTAAACAATCATCGCAGTGCATCTTTCCAATTTCCCCCTGACGTGTCTCTGGCAGCTGTTATACAGATGTCCACCGCTGTGGAACAGGAGTGGCTGCCCTTATAGGTAAGATAATTCATCTTAAAATTGCTCCTGATGAAGATAATGCGGGACTTAAGGAAGCTGATAATAAAATTGGCCCTACAGAGCGTCAGTTAGGGAGCAAACAGCGAAAGAGGTGAAAAGCGACGGCGTCTTCCCGGCGCGGGCAGCCGGGAGGCTGCAGCCTGGCTGGGCTGGAGCGGGGCCGGGGCGCGAGCCTCCCCCTGCAGCGTGCGCCCCGAGTCACAGAGCGGCGCTTTGTGCAGCCTGCCTTGCAGACCGCTTCACCCCTCCGTTCGGCGAGGGGCTTAATCATCCACCTAATTTCAAACACTTAAGTAAGTCCATTGACTTCAATGATTTTCTTCAAAGGAACAGCCCAGATATTTAAAGTGGCAAGCCCCGCTGAATCAGGACCTTGGCGCTCTTCCCAAGGCTTTTCAGCTGGTCTTCAAATTGACCAATTGCTTTTATGTAGCGCTTTTTTTTTTAATCTTTGATGCTGTTAATTTACTTTTCTTAGGACTTTTAACCAGAGGGAACAAGAGGACTGCATTATTATTTTTTTTTTTAAGCTGTGGAAATTAGGAGGAAAAAATGGTGACCTGTGACTTCATCAAAAGGTATTAGGTTGTCATTTCTCATAACGTCTCCTGGAGTTTCACTTCGTCTGTCACGCTGTTCTGGCCAGGCATTTTAATATCAGTGCTAAGGAGAACGATGGGATAACTACCAGTGGTTGGAACTGCTATTTTAAGTTACGTTAATCCGGCATTACTAAAGCGTTCCAGGTGGGCTTGGGGCTTCCCCACGCCGATTCAGGGTGCAGCCCCACGCACGGCGAGGGCTCGGCGTGGGCAGCGCTGCCTCCGCCTGCCCGTCCCTCCGCTCGCCCTCCCCTGACCCACGGATGGGCACTCTGGGGACAGCTGATGGACGGCAGCGGGCTCAGGCGAGGAAGGCAAGTTAACACAGACAGCCCTCGCTGCTGTGGCGGTCCTTGACCCCTGAAGGCTCTGATGAGTAATCGTGATTAACAGCTGGGGGGGAAGATGATCTCTCGAGGTCCCTTCCAACCCCTACCGTTCTGTGATTCTGTGATTCTGTGACCTTAATGAGCTTTGGCTTTTCTTTCTCCTTATTTATCTTTACCAAAATAAGCAACATTTCTTCCTTTTTTGTTTTTTTCAATGAGCCAGGGGAAAAGATGGATGATAGCCGCGGCACCTTGCAGCTGGTGCCCAGCGGTGATCAGCTCAGCAAGAAGAGGAGCCAGAGCCCAGAGAACCAGGTCCCAGCTGCCTGCACGGGCTGTGCCGGCGTGGTGGCACCCGCCGGCCGAGCGTCCCCCCTGCACGGCTCCCCCCGAGCCGCTGCGGGAAGCGGGGGAGACGGGCCAGGGACCCGCGCCCCTGGCAGCCCCAGCCTGAGGCTCCTGGCCAGCTCCTTGCCCTCCCCAGCTTGCAGCGAGCGGGAGCACTTCCCACGCCTCCCCAACCACCTCGGCTCGCCCACGAGGATGCTCGTCCAGCCTTCCTCCTCCTCTCACGAGGAGGGAGGAGAGCAAACCCCGCAGGGCCGTGCGCCCCAGGACCCCTTCCCTCCGGCTCATGCAGTGCAGACCCCAGCTGCCCTCCCTCCTCCTCTCTCCTCTTTTCCGTTGCTCTTCTATTTCTGTTTCCACCGTGACATCCCCTCCCTGCCACCTCTGCGCATGCTCCCCCCTCCCTTTTTTATCTCTGGATACCAAAGCAGATTAGACTTTCTTTAATTACATATCTGTTTGTTGGTGGTGTCTCCAAGCTTCGCCTAAAAGCCGCGTTGGCTCAGATGTTATTGCGTGCAGGCTTTCTGCTTGGTTACGCTTGTTTATTACTCGTTCATTAGCTTTTTTACATTGCTGGAGATCTGAGACACTCACATGGCAAAGGAGGCTCAAAGTGACAGCGGTAAAAGCCTCTGCTAGTGAGATTATAGCTGCTTGCTGGCTCGGGTGGGAGAGATGGAGAGGGCAAGAGGAGAGCACTGCCTTTGTGCTCGGCTGAAAGGCCCCTGTCAGTGTGCGTCAGGCAGCCTCCTGGAAAAAAGGAACTTTCCAAAACCCCATGAGAACTGGTTAAATTAACCCTTTCCCTGGCGGCCACCTTCCCCCCGAGAGGCAGTGGGCAGAGGCGGGGGGCTGCCTACGCCCGGCTCTGGGCCCCACGACGGGGGGTACGTGTGCCTTTGCGCTTCTGCTCAGCATGAGCCCTCTTCCTCCCTTTATGAACAGGCTTATTTTTTTCACATCAGGACAGAAACTTCAAAACCTTGAAATAAGTCAAGTAGACAGCCATCAGCCCACCATCCAAACAGCTCCACCTTGTGCTTAAGGCATTCATTCCCCCAGCTCACTGCGCACACGTGCAGGGCACCCAGCACCGCGGGCTCCTCTGCACTGACCCCGTGGCCCATCGGCCCGCGTCTCTGCAGCCACCCAATATGGTCACTTCACTTTTCTGCCCTCGTTCCTCCAAGAGCCCACGGGAGAGGAGCAGCGAGGGGATGCTGAGCCTTGCCCCGCGCGTGGTCAGGTGCTTGCTGCAGCTCCAAACAGCGGCAACGGACAGCAGTGGAGTGTGCTTTGGTTAAAAAATTGTATTTAATTGCAGAGGAATCCTGAATTAATGGAGCAGGGGAAACTAGGTGGTGAAGAGGCTGAATGGTCCTAATCAGCGGCTCCACGGCACGCTGTACAACGTGCCTGTGGCCAGCCCAAGGACAGCCAGCCGCTGTGCAGAGCAATAGCATCCACCGTGGAGGATCGCGCCCCTGCCCCGGCGGCCCGGCGGGCTCCCGCTGAACGCAGCCACGGAAGGGCAGCGCTCGCCTCGGAGGGCTGCGCTCCTCCGAGTTGCACCGGGGTGTGCTGCAGCGGCGCGTTTGCAGGCAGGTCCTGCGGGCACCAGGGGCAGAGCCCAAACATCCCGGGAAGCGCTGCAGCCACCCGCAGCCCGGCTCCCAGGAAAGGGGCTCGCTCCGGCCGCGGCTGGCGTATTTACTCTTAAACCTGGCAGACGGGCCTGGGCTGTGACTGTTTATACAGCATCCCCGAGGGGCAACCAGAAGGCCCCCTTGTACAAGCTCCCGGCAAGCGCTTGCCTCTCCTCTCCAGCCAGGCTTCTGGGCTCAGAGCTCCGCGAGCAGGGCAGCACCATGATGGGGCTGGTGGTGCCCTCCAAACGCCTCCCCGGCTCGTCCTTCCCCTCCACACAACACTGGCAGCATCGCTGGGGGACTTCCAGGTGTTACCGCTGCCTGCAGAGCCCCCAGTAACCTGATGCACCTCCAAACCCCTGGGTATGGCGAGGGGAAGGAAGCCCTGGCAGGTGGGGAACGTCCCGGATGCTGCCAGCAGCCCCTCCAGAGGGCTGACCCCGCAGAGCCGGCCCGGCACGAGTGGCACCGCGGGCTGGATCAGGAGGACGTTGGTCCCCAAGGCCAGCAGCCCTGCCCATGGCCTGGGGAGGGAGCAGGGGCGACGGCTATGGGGACGCGCCTGCTGCTGGGACGCTTGGCATGGGGGGCGATAAATCCCTGCAGAAGCGCCATGCCCTGTGCTTCGAGCGGTTCCCGCGTGGCGTGGCGTGGCGTGGTGTGGCGTGGCACGGCCCCACGCGGCGTGGCGTGGCGTAGCGTGGCACGGCACGGTCCCACATGCTGCGGCATGCAGCCACGCGGTGTGGCAAGGCACGGGACCCCGAGGCGTGGCGTGGTGCCCCGTGGAGTGGGTGGCGTGGTGCGTCACGGCGCCAAAACCAAGCCGCGGTGCAGGGGGGGGTAGCTGTGGGGCGATGGGCTCCCTGCTCACTGCCGGTCCCGAGCCCGCCCGACGCAGCGGAGGCTCGGCAAGGCTGACTGTGGCTGCATGCACTCCTGTCACACGCAGCTAATGCCGGGCCCGGGACGAGCCCTCTGCAAAAAGCCACGCAAGCTGGCAGGCTCCTCCGTGCCTGCCTTGGCGGCCGAGCACCTCTCCCTTAAGTAAAAGAGAAGAAAGGCGCCAAGAGCACACGGCAACGGGCCCTGACATTTTGCTTCCCGAAGAAGCCTCCCGCCCTTCCCCAGCAGCAGCAGCTCTAATGAGCGCACCCACTAATGGGCTGGAAGGGCTTTAATTGCTTCCCCACCACCCCCGCTGCCGGAGCCGGTGCTCCGGGGCACACGCGTGAGAAAGGTTCCCTTTCACAATTTGCATTGTTCCGAAGGAAGCACATTTTTTCCCAACTCCTAATGAATATTGCAGATTCCAAGGGCTGGAGGAGATGAATCCTGCCAGGCCGGATCGCACTCTGCAGAAACACTTTGTCACTAGCTGTTCTCATCATGCGCTCTTTAAAAGCCCGATAAAGTCTAACTCATGATTATGGACAGCTAATGTCTTCAAAGCCCGCACTGGCAGAGTCTCTGGTTTCAGGTCATGGAAATGCCACTGTCACTTCGATGTCTGAATGTCCCAAACACGTTGTCAATAGGGATGTGAAATGCCCTGAGTCAAGGGAAGGGGAGACAAAGGGAAGCGGGGCGGTCAGCTGCTCCCCAGCACGCAGCCGGCTAAGCCTTTCCTGGCTGCGCTGGTGCTCGTCTTCCCCAAATGGGGGACGCTTAGTGACTCGCTCTGGCACCCGCTCCTCAGCGTTGCCCCAGAAAAGGGAGCGAACCCCCCCTTAGCTGTGCAGCACCGGTGCGTGCCGCCCCACCAAAGCACGGGGAGTCACCCCGACGCCCGTCGGTATTCCCGCGCACGCCGTGCCGGTGCTCAGGCGCGCGCCCGCAAGCTGCCAGCACGCAGCCGGCACGCTGCCCTGATGCACGGGCCTTTGGAAACCGCGCCGCGCGCGGGTCTGTGCGGTAGGACCAGAGGCCAGGGTGATGGGCAGCGTCCTGGAAAGCTGTTTGATCTGCACGGGCACGCTAATTGCATGGCCGGGATACGGACATGAACACAGGGATGAGCGCGTTAGTAGTAATGGCAACTGCACATTTAGGACCGGCAGAACCGTTTCCACCCAAGTTAGCGTGATTTTTAAGGAAAGCCAAAACGGAGCTGGCAGCGCATCGGAGCCCTGGTAAATTAATCGTTAGCTGCCTTTGCTGCCTTTTGTATAGCTGAACTAAATAATACTATCGCTTCATCTCCGGAGGTAAGACGTCCCTCTAAAGAGACGGGCGGCGAAGGAGGAAGCCTGACACGTGAAGGTCAGGGTTTACCTGCCGGCAGCGGGGCTGTGCCGGGCTGGCTGCCGGCTGGCAGAGCGCGAGCCCGGCTGCTGGAAAGGCACGGGCGGCACTGCCCGGGACCGCTCGCTCGTGCGGGAGTTGCTGGGGAGCGCCATGGTCTCGGCGTCCCCGCTGCGCCCGTGCTGGGACCGTGCTCCGCGCTCTGCAGCTGGGCTCGTTGCAACGGGACGTTTGGGTGACGCTGATGGCACCCGGGTAACAGTTTCCAACACCACTTAGCTAGTACTCCTCTTCCATGAGATGTCAAGGCGTCGCGTTTTGGGCTACATCATTACAACGTTTGCTGTGAGCACATTACTTGTTGTGCTCACTTCGAATTCAGCGTATTTACAGATACCGGCTGAGCACTCAAGTGCGTGGTAACGTACTTCACGGGGTCGGGGGGTGTCCGTATGTTGCCACTGATAGTCACTAATAAAGCTGACAATATTTAAACAAGCCAACCCTTGGCCCAGGGAGCCAAAACGCTTTGCCGTAGCCGGCAGAAACGTGGAAGGAGCCCCAAAGCCACTGAGGGTGAGCGCCCGCGCCCTGGGGAGGGCAGGGAAGCGCACCTCAAATATTTACTGTTGTTATTCACTAGGAATAAGCACCTCTGCCCCGGAGCCAAAGCCAGCCGGCGTCGCTGGAAGGGCAGGGCTC
The DNA here is from genome assembly GCA_013400875.1 of Anhinga rufa. Taxonomy (NCBI): domain Eukaryota; kingdom Metazoa; phylum Chordata; class Aves; order Suliformes; family Anhingidae; genus Anhinga; species Anhinga rufa. The sequence goes on from VZTV01004224.1 coordinate 142,257, forward strand.
GGGCACACGGAGAGCGCAGGGAGCGCGCGTGGCTCTGGGTGCAGCGGGTCGGCTCTCGCCTCTCGCTTTTCCCTGGTTTTTTGGATAATTGACACAATAATTTTCTTCTACGCCTTTCTGGGTATTTTAAGAACCTTTAACATCAGGCGCTGTCTGGATAATTTGAACTTTTCAATCTCGCTGCTGTGCGCGTTCCCCCAGCAGCCTTTCGGGCTCTGAACAAAACAAACACGAAGATTAAAGCTCATTTTTAATCTCGGGTATTTTTGGTAGTGCTTTTGCACTGCTGTTTCTTATTTCTCCTATCCATTTCATGGTAATCGCATCTCAGATAATTTAAATGCTTTCATTTTGCAAATGCTCTCCCAGGGAAACGGGAGACAGACAAGTTGTTTGAAACCCCTCAGCGTTATTCACTTTCCGGTTTTATTTAAAACTGCCGGTGCAAAACAGCAAAGGAAAATAGCTGTAGTGGTGAGGAGTAAATTATTATAAATAAAAAAAAATCCAAATTTGTCAACAGAGCAGAGCAAGAGCGCGTTTTGCCATGGGCAGGGCCCCGCGGGGCCGAGCGGGCGCTGCCTGCGCACCCCCGGCCCGTCGGGGGAAGGCGCCGAAGCAGCAGCGTGCCCCGGCACGCAGAGCGAGCAGCAAGCGAGCATTGCTTTTCTGCAAGAGGAAAATATTGCAGAGGGAAAACTGCTCACAGAAGGAGGTTTTCCGACAGTTCCTGTTTGCAGGGACGCCCATGGCACCGCGGCCGTGGCTCTCCGGCGGGAGCTGCAGGCACAGGACCCCCAGCGACGGGGGAAACGTTTGCTTGACCACCTGAAAACATTTCTCTGAGGCATTATAATTTTTGTACGGGGAGGTTCGTAACAAAATCCTTCATCTCCCTTCTAATACAATCAAATTTTAAGGAAGAAACAGGAATATTGGTTTCCTGGTTTGGGTTTTTTGTTGTTTTTTTTTTTATCATTTATTAAAAGAAAAAAATAAAGAGTAATCACTGTACACGGCCTCATATAAAAATGCTTCAAGTCAACTGTGGTTTGTCCCGCAGTAGGCCCGCAGAAAGGCAGCACGGGAGAAGAGTCCGCCCGGGTTCCCAGCACCAGGAGCGTCTCCACCTGGTCCCGCGTTTACCACAGCAAAGAATTCTGTATTTTTGTCTGCCTCTTGTGCTCACATTAAGTGGCCCAGAGCACAAAGGGATCCCACTTTGATCATAAAAAAAGTCCTCGACATCCTTCCACTGCCTGGCGGAACAAGGTGCCGCTTTCTGCGAGGCTGCAGCAGCGCCGGAGTGAACAGGAATAATAGCAGTCGTTGTTTATTATTATTAGTAGTAGTATTAGTATTAGTAGTATTAGTAGTAGTAGTAGTAGTAGTAGTAGTAGTAGTATTGATTTTTATTTTATTTTTATTATTGATTTTTATTATTATTATTATTATTATTATTATTATTATTATTANTATTATTATTATTATTATTGGCCACTAAACGCAAAGAGCATGTATTCATTTTGTTGTGCTTGGCGTCATTATTTGTAGTGGTCTGGAGGCGGCGGGGTGAGAGAAACAACTTCATTTTAGCAAGAGGTAACATCCACCGAGTTTTACCATCGCGGTGCTGGGATGCTGCGTCA
>VZTV01004224.1:147563-168240 GCA_013400875.1 Anhinga rufa
AGGCGGGGGGGGCCGGACCCTTCTGCGGGAGGCTTTGCTCTGACAAGATGCAGGCGGGCGCCGGCTGAGCCGGACGCGTTTAGCAGAGGGGTTAGCGGGTTCCGGCTGGTCCCCCATCAGCTCGCTGCGGCCCAGGCCTCCAGCACGTGAGCGAAAATCAGCGTTGCCCTGATCCTCCTCCCGGCTGCACCCAGCCCCTTCCCCTCTCTCACGCCTGCATCCGCCAGCCCCGTGCTGCCCCTCCTCAGCGCCGCGGGCTCGGGGGGAGAGGGGCGGCACAGTGCGGCGGCCAGGCTGTGACACCCCTCGCCCACCGACCCCGGCAGCTCCCTTGGAGGTCTTGCTCCGTGGGGAATGAACCAGAACAGCTCGGTTTAATGAAGGTGAAGCGAGAAGCGGTAAAGCATAAAGCAGGAGGTCCAGCAAATCCGCCCGGGCACTCCGCAGGGGTTGTCCCGGAGCCGGGGGGTGCTGCGGCGGCATCTTGGGCAGAAAGCAGTGCCGGGGTAGAAAACGGCACCTGGCCCTTGCGAAGGGCAGCCGTGAGCACAGCCCTTGGCTGCCGCTGCGCCGGAGCCAGGGCTTCGTGCGCGCTGAGCCCGGCGGAGAAGCGAGGGGTGAGAAAGAAAATATCCAGGCTGGGAAGGAGCCAGATGGCAGCGGTGGCGGAGAAGCAGATGGGAGATGTAAAACATCCTGTGATTCTAAGAGCGGCGAGCCCCCTGGTCCTCCAGCTGCACGGAGGGACACCCTGCAGCCCTGAGAGCCGGGGGTAGCGGCGCTGCCGGGGCCGTGGGGCCAGCGAGGAACTGGGGCTGGCGAGGCAGCAGCACCCAGTGCGGGCTCTGCGGGTCTCCTGCCCGTAGCTCCAGGCTCCTCCTAGCACCTCTGCCTCCAGCAGCCGCCCCGCTCTGCCGTGCCACGCTGCTGGCAGCTGGCTGTCCTTGGAAAGCCTCTTCCCTGTGCAAAGCCTCTTCCCTTTGGAAAGCCTGGCTCTGTGAGAGTCCGCGTGCGCTGGGGCGGTGGGAGGAGAAATACAAACATGGGGCCTGGGTGCCTGGGTGGAGGGAGAGGATAGACCCAACGAGGTGGTGTAAAGCATTTAGCTACTAGGACTGCAAAGATTTGGCCTTTTCCCACGGCAGCTCAGCCATCACCTCGCAGAGCTGCACTCCCCCACGGCACAGAGGATGGGCTGGATGAGGGTCTCCTGTATCCTTGGGGAGGATACCCTCTACCCCAACCCTTGGGCTGCAGGATGCAAAGCTGCCAGCTTCTCGTGGGCCGTTCTGCGCCTCCAGCCCTGAAGCAAAAATGTCTCCAACTAGAAGTATTTAGCAAAATTAGCTGAAAATCCTGGCTAGGTGTGAGCCGGCTGAAATCACATTTTAAAGCAAATTTCTCATTTCCCAAATAACTCTTGCATGCCTCTAGCAATGTGTGCAGGAGGCCCCGGTCTTGTGGGAAGAGGGGAGTTGACGAAGAGCCAGAGGGCCGGGTGGGACCAGCAGCACCAGGACCCGCGCCGGGCTGGGGCCGGGGCTGAGGGGCTTGGGCTGCCGGGCCAGATGGCTCCAACCGCCGCGGGGTCGCCCAGCACTGTGGTAGATCCTGCCCGGAGCTGAAACGGCCAGTTGAGCTGAGCACTGAATTGCACTCTCTGGAGCTTTATAGCCAGCAAAATTAATTTTTTAAAAGTCCCTCTATGGTCTCCGGTATCTAGAGTTTGGCTGAGAAGTCAGATGGTCTCCAGCCACCTGGCCCCGCGTCCAGATGGCAGGGAAAGGCGGGGGAAACCAGAGCCTGCTCCAGACGGGGAGGACGGGGGTGATGGGGCTGCTGCGATTACCGGTCCCTGCTGGGAACCCGCACGAGCGGAGCAGGAGAGGTGGGGACGGACCCAAACCGCCTTGGGGGGGAACGGTGCAGACAGCCCAAAGCCTGACCTGCTGCTGGGCTCCTTTTCGCTTTCCAGCCGCCCGGAAAGGGATAAATCCCCTCCTCGCTCCAGCCTTGCAGCAGAGAGGCCTGCGTGCATCAGGGTCAGCTTTTGCACAGGAGAGCAGCACCTTGCTGGGCTGCTGGGAGAGAAGTGAGGAGGAGTAGGAGGAAGAGCACTGAAGCAGGGGGAGAGCGCACAGGACAGGCTCGTGTAGGAGCCCGGGCAGAACGGTGAAGCCCAGTGCATCAGTGGCAGCCCTCGTTACCTCTGATTTCCCATGGGGTGAATACGAGGAGGGAGCCCAGAGAGCTGCAGGCCCGGCCGAGCCCCAGCAAAGTCATTTCATGCAAAGCACCGCAGGAGAGCTGGGTGCAGGTGTGGGTGCTCGGCGGGAAGGGGCTGGTTAACACCGTGGTGCTCCTTGTGCCGGGGGTAGGAGAGCAGGCAGGGCATTGCCGCCCGCCCCGCCATGCCCCACGCAGGGGCTGCAGGTCCAGCCTGCCTGCCGTGCCCCGTGGGTTTACCGTGGCTCCCGCACAGCCCTCCCGGGAGCGCCCTGAGCCTCCCGGTGAGCCCCCGTCCCTGCCGCAGCACCCTGCCCGGCGGGAACGGGCCGCAAACCTGCTCGGGGCGGGAAAGGTGGGATCCGGCATTTTCCTGCCCCGCGCGGGGCTCTGCCCGCTGGCCCGGCGGGGAGGCAGAGGCTGCTGGGTGAGGGTCCCCGCGGGGCCAGGGCGAGCAGTGGTGGGCGAGCTGCTGGCGGTGGGAAACGCCAGCACCGCGCTCTTAAAAGAAATCCAAACCTCTCATTACCTCCGGCACCCAATTAGGCATCTGCAAATACTTGGGACCAGGGCGGCTTAATTATCATTTCTCTTCTTTCTGAGGCACAGGTGCCCGAACGGCACATCGGGCACCCACGGGCTCCTCGCCGGTGGTTTCTGGGGAGCCTCACTCCCCAGGTTTGCAATCTGCAGCAGCTTTTCTCCTCTTCCCGCTGTTTGCCATAGACTTTCCGGAGGTGCCAGATGGACATTGCTCGCCTTGCAGGGGCAGGGAAGGCGCGCGTGTGCTCCGGTGACGGGCCGGGCTGCCCTCTGCCGCGGGGGTACCGGGGACTTCGCCGGCTCAGCCGGGGCGCGGGTCCCCGTCCCGCGGCCGCCCGGACGGGCAGCAGGCTCGGTGGGAAATGCCAGCCTCTGCTTTCCCAGCCACGGCGGGTCAGTGCGCCGGGGGAAGCAAAACTTCACCGGTCCAAGCAATTACTCAGGATTTTATCATTCGAAACTAAAAACAGAGCCTATAAATAACCAGGATCTCTGTCTTAATAGCTGCATTTCAGCGTATTTTTAATTATCATTTTATGAATGGGTGCACTAGAGTATATTTAAATACTAACTTAGCCATGCTGTTAATGAGGCAGGATTGTTATAGGCCAGGTCTGGCTATATATTACGTTGGTATATACATATGCTTCGACATCACATTTAAAAATTAGCTATTTCAAGCGTAAAATTATAATTGGTTTGTCTAATAAAAGGATAAATAAATATCTATTTAACTTCATTACTGTCAAAGGCAGGAGGCTTTTCTCCATTGTGTCCTTAGGGTTTTATGGCAGAAAAGCTAATTAGCTGTAATTGGGTGGCTCTGAGGCGAACGAGGCAGGCACAGCAGCGCTGCCTGGGAAGGGGGTACTGGTCCCTTTCCCGGACCGGTGCCCTGGTCTCTGTGGGACCAGCAGCCCCACGGCCGGGCTCTGCCCCATGCCCAGCTCGGGGCGGTTTGCTGGGACGGGGGCCCGTGCAGCGAGGCAGGACCGCGAGCCGCTCTGCAAGGTGGCTTTGGGGCCCACGCGCTGGTGACCAGATGTCCCCGCATCGTACCTGGCCCTGAGCTGGGGCAGCACGCAGGGCGCTGCGATCCCAAACGCTGGCCGGGACCTCCAGTCTCAGCCAGGGCTTGTCCAGCCCCAGTTTGGGAGAAGTCCTGCCCAAAGGCCAGCGTGCACGTCCCCCGCCTCCACAGCCCTGCCAGAGCGGCTCCCGAGAGCCCCTTCCTGGCCGTAAAGCGGGAGGAGAAGACCCTGCCCAGCTCGCCCTGCTGCCGCGTGACGGAGGCAGACCTGGTCCAGGCAGGGACGCTTCGCTTTGGGACTCCGTGTCGTGGTTTAGCCCGGATCAACAACTAAGCCCCACGCAGCCGCTCGCTCACTCCCCCCTGGTGGGATGGGGGAGAGAATCGGAAGAGTAAAAGTGAGGAAACTCATGGGTTGAGACAAAGACAGTTTAATAGGGAAAGAAAGAGCCGCGCACGCAAGCAAAGCAAACCAAGGCATTCATTCCCTGCTCCCCATGGGCAGGCGGGTGCTCAGCCGTCTCCAGGAAAGCAGGGCTCCATCACGCGTAACGGTGACTTGGGAAGACGAACGCCATCACTCCCAATGTCTCCCACTTCCTTCTTCTCCCCCAGCTTTATATACCGAGCATGACACCATACGGTGTGGGATACCCCTTTGGTCAGTTTGGGTCACTGTCCCGGCCGTGTCCCCTCCCAGCTTCCCGTGCCCCCGGCACAGCACGGGGAGCTGAAACAGCCCTTGACTAGCGTAAGCGCTACTGAGCAACAACCAAAACATCTCCGCATTATCACCACTGCTTCAGCACAAATCCAAAACACAGCCCCATACTAGCTGCTGCGAAGAGAATTAACTCTATCCCAGCTGAAACCAGGACACTCCGCAAGGCTGGTTTTGGCCGAGGGGCTTCTGGCTGCAAGGCAGGATTTCAACGCCTTCCCCGTTTCCTCTGCGCGATCTCGGGCACAAAGCCTACGGCCTCTCTCCACCCCTGCGCCCTGGCAAAAGCAGGTGTTTGTCCAGCCTGCTCTACCTCCTCGTGGCTGCTGCAGGGTCCGGGGGGTCTCGCTACCACCCTGCTCCAGGCACCCCCACGCTCCAGCCCCTCGCTCCGGCTGGTGCCAGCTGCCCACACACTGATCAAGGTGCCAGCCAAGACCCCATCAGCCAGCGGAAGGGATTAAAATGTCCTTTCTGGACAGTTTCTGACCCGAAGGAGGAGTTGCCGTCGGCCCGGGTAAAGCCGCGGGCACGCCAAGCAGACCTGCTGAGCCCTGCGGTGTGGCAGCCCCTGCCCCTGCCCCTGCTGCTCCCGCGCCCCTCGCTCGCCCTCTCTCCCACAGCTCACAGCCCAGGAACCTCCGCCCGGCCGTCGCGAGGTGGAGGAGAGCCTCGCCGGATGGCAGAGGGCTGCTTCACACAGAGGTGCCTGCGTGCGCCTGTATAAATTTCCTTTGCATACGTTATTTGACATGAGGAGAGAAAGAAGCGGGCCTGACACCCGTAGCAAATCAGCAAGCTGCCAACAAAATCTTTCCCTCATTTTTTTTTTGTTAAGAAAGACAGAAAGACGGAATTTTAATAGTTGCAGAGCTGCCCCGTAATGATGAGAGCCAGGCTGGGGGGAGCACGCCTGCACGGGGGGGCATTAGCATGGAGGACGTCGTCTGGGTTTTGCTTATCAGTTCTGCTTGTTGAGCGTGTTCCAGGGTTGGAAGAAACGCCAACAGACAGCGTGGAAAATGAATTTTTAATGCCTTTTATTAGTGCTTAAGCCATTCTGAGAGGATGAAATAATCCCTGTTTAGGTGGAGTGGCAAAGGTCTTGGAGGGCTGTCAGGAGGCTGAGTCACCCCGCGGCCAAAATTATCTGAACACATCTTCTGCAGGTCCCCTCCCCTCCGGAGCCAGGGAGGCAGGACAAGGCTGGGAAGTCGCTGCTGCCGGGCGTCCCCGTCCCCAGCAGCCCCGGGGCAGGCGGCCGCAGGGAGGGGACCCCATCCCCATCCAGCCTCCCCCCATGGCCGCTGCTGCCAGCGGGACGGTGTCCGAGAAACAAACCCTGCCAGGGCTTCTCCGTTCACCAGGCCCTGGTGAGAGCCTCTTCATGAGGACGGAAAACAAATACATCAGTGCTGAAGGAGGGGAAGGCTTTGAAGGGGAGCGGGGCGAGCTGGCAAGGGCCAGCCTGTGGCTGTTAAATGTAGGTTCGCTTGCCTGGGGCCGGCGCTCGCTGGGTGATCTCGGTGATGCCGTCTGGCCTCACGCTCATTACAGCATCCTCATTAGCGCCGCGGGTACCTGCCAGGGCCAGGCTCCAGCGGGGATGGCTGTGCCCCGCTCTCCCCGGCCGAGCGGGCAGCGTCCCCTCGCACAGCATCCTCGTCACCCTGCGCGCCCAGCCGGGGAGCGAGGCAGCCGGACCGGAGAGCAGCTCCACGCCGCGGGCGAGTTCAGCTCACACGCGTCCCAGCCTCTCCTGCCTGGGCTGAACCCCCCGCGTACGCTGCTTGTGCAGGACTGAACTTCCACAGGAAGATTTCAGCCAAAATAGTCCAGCTATCCCCCAGGGTGAGCAGGAAACTTCTCTTTTTTCTCCACTTTAGAAACTGTCGTATCGGTTCACCGAGGAATTAATATGCCTCATGCTTGAGAGCTGAAGACTGCCTGGCAGAAGGCTGCTCTGGTGTCAGAGACGCGATCCTGCGGGAAGGCCAGCATGGGTTCGGGTAATTAAAACCTGTACCATGACACACGCTCACGAGAGGGCTGAGTTAGACCCGTACAAATGACCCCTTTTGTTCTCGTAACGTATTCTTTTCTGCCATCTACTTGCCTTTCAGTGCATGTATTAAGCACCAGTAATATATTCTCTGCCCAATTCTAATTAATTTTATCTCTGTGCGTGCAGGTGTATGAATATATATAACGCACATGTGTGCATATATTACACACTTGCCCCAACGCCCGAGTGACCCACCTGAAGCAGGAGAGGAGCTGGCTGCACCGCCTTGGCGGCCAGCACGGGGCTGGTGTCCCAGGGGCGATGCTCTGTGCCCGCCGGTCCCCGTGGCCCTGGGAGCTACGTCAGGGTAACAGCAATGTGCGTGCCCACCCCCGAGCTGCCCCTTCCCCAGCACCTCCTCAGCAATCAGGTTCGCCCTGGGATGCCGGAGGAGGCGGAGGTCTCTCTCTGGGAGGAAGGAAGCTCCGGAGAGCCTCTTCACATGGTGAATTTTAACATTTCTTTCCACATCCAGCCCAAGCACAAATCCCTTCAAAGCACCAGCCCAGCGCAGCAGAACTAATTTGAAATGTCACCGAGGTCAAGCCCAGCTTCCCCAGCCATTAACCTGCCTCTCAAGCTACACACTTCATATTTATTTACATAGTCGTGTATTTATTTAAGCCTCAGATCCCAGATATAGGAAGGGACGTGGGGTCTGCAGGGCGGGGGNCCCGAGCTGCTGCGGCCACGGGGACAGCGAGGGGCAGCTCTTCCGAGGGGCTGCGTGTCCCGAGTGTGACAGGGAGGATGCGGGGGGATCTTCACAGAATTGGCTGTTCCACCCTAGCTTTTCTTAATTTTCTTCCTGTCCAGAACAAGAAAGCCCAGCTTCTCCTCTCCAGGCAGATCTTTCACAGGCATAGATGAGTGTGAATTGACTCTAGTCAATGATGCTGATTTACGGGAGCTTTGAGCCCCCCTGTATTTTTCAGCCTTTGCTTCTGCTCCCTGATAGCTGAGAAAGAGTAGGGACCGGGGGGATGTTTCTGCAGGGGCCTTTGCTGCCGAAGCTGGGTCATTTCCCTGTTGTGGGTCCTGCTTCTCGGCCGCCCTGGTGGAACGCGAGGCTCGGAGAACATCTCCGCCTCGTCTCGGTCTCTGACCCGCTGAGCACCGTCGCTGGCATTACTGCAGCTCTGTGCTACCCGCAGATAAAATCAGGCTCCTTTTTCCCCTGCTCACCATTGCTCTGCCCCTCAAAGCCCGCACACCAGCCTCTCGCCTCCTCCACCCCCGGGGGTAGGGGCCCTGCCTCTCCCCAGACCGGCCCCACCAGCAGCATCCCATCCATGCTGCCCAGGGTGGCAGGGGCGCTGCCACGCGCGCCAGCGCATGCTGTTTTGTGGGGGGAGAACCTCCCAGGAGCACCAGTATCTTTCTAAGTGCTTTTCCATTGGGATGTGCCAATTAGGAGATTAAAACCTCCTGCTGAGACATGCCTGGGACCAGCTGGGACTACTTATGTGTGAGTGGGTGCAAAGTGGGTCTCTGGGAAAAGGGAGACCCAGACAGATGCTGTGGTTGCTGGAGAGGAGGGGAGGGAGGCTGGGGCTGGGGCTGGGGTGGTCTGGTCTGGTCTGGCTGAGCCAGCCTGGGCAGGACCAGCCCGTTGCTGACCCCAGGCTGCTGGGGGGGAGCTGCAGAGCACCAGGGCTGTTCCCCCCTCGCCCCGCCAAGCCCTGGCTCGTCCCTGGCAGGTGCTGTGCTGTGGAGGAGGTGGGCTTTTTGCCATTTATTCCTCATGTTCCTCTTCTCCCCGGGGCCCCAGGGTGTCGGACAGGCTGGGGGAGCGCCTCTGCGGAGGGGACGGTCTCCCCATCTTCCTTCCTGCTGGGCAGTAGCGTGTGTGCGTTGTGAGACACAGCCTGACCTCTATTTTTTTTATTTTTGTTCTCATTGCTCACTTGTATGTTTAATTCAAGGCTGTGGAACTGGCTAGCCTGTGGTTTAAAAAAAAAAAAATCGTTTCGAAAGCTCTGGCAGGGTATGAAAGGAGTTTGTAGTAACTTGAAATTAGCAGCCGATCCGAGACAGATGTTGTGAATGAGGGAAGAAGAGCTCACTTGCTGTGTCTCCTCTCTGCTGTTGTTTAAAAAATACTAATTTGATGCTTCTGGGTTTTTTTTAAAGCAGGCACCTCTAGGTTAGGATAATGAAAACCCATTTTCCTCTTCTGACATTCCAGCACCTTCTTTTCTTGCTTTCTTCCCCTTCCAGCATCCTCCTGACCCACGGGGCCACCAGCACGGGCGGGCACGGCACCAGCTCCGGCACCCTCGGCTCCTCCGCCGTGCCTGGCGATGCCCGCTGTCCTCGCGGGCCCTGGGTGCTCCAGGGGACACGGCGAATTTGTGGCCAGCTCCGTTGCCAGCCAGGCTTTGCAGGTCGGCTTTGCTTTTGTTGTGGGCAGGCGGGCGCAGCTCCCGGGGGAAGCTTGGCTCTCTGCTGGGCCAGTAACAGCAGCGTGTGTAGGGGAGGAAAGGGGGGAAAAGCAATGAAAAGCGGGGCAGTTCCCACATTTCCAAGCTGATCTCTGGTGCAGTCGGAGGGAGGATGGGTGCAAGGATCCTCGCTGGGGTGCAGATTTCTTCTGCAGCAGCAGCTTTGGGAGATTCATGCCCAGAGGGATGCACAGCGCATCCTCCCCTTCGCAGGCTGTATTGGCTCACCTCTCAAGGGTGCCCTGTAATCACAACCTGGCTTAAGAAGAGTGCAGGGCTGGAGAGAGGAGGGAGGTGTGAGGCTCTTAATGAGGTTAACCTGCTGCTGCTCCTCTTAAAGGAGGCTGTGGCAGGGCAGGTGGAGAGGAGCCTGGAGCGGCCGTGACAGCGGGGAGAGGGATATCAAACCCTACCAGAACAAAAGACAAGACAAAAGGTTTTGAGGGGGAAAAAGAGCTTCTTGTCAGCAAAGCTGTCAGTGGACAAGATTAAAGAGCACCTGCCACGTTCCCCAAAGGTTGTGTTACTGCTCTTGGAGGCGAGGCGGGAGGGAGCCGTGCGGCAGAGCTGCAAATAGCCTTGCTCGCCAGCCGCGTGCTGGGGCTGAAGCGTGATGCTCTGCCTGTGGCCCTGCCTCCGCACCCGGTGATGCCTTTGTGCAAGCCAGGCCCGTGCTCCCTGTGTCCTGCTCTGCTCCTGCCGCCTCCCCCGTGCTTTGAGGCTCCCTCTCCGCTGGGCTTTGCAGCCCCAAGCTCTGGCCTCGCAGCCGGCCACTGCTGCAGGGTGGGCTTGGAAGGATGCACCAGCTCGCAGCCAGCCAGGAGGGTCCTGTATAGAGAAACCCATGGTTTGGGGCACTATAAATTGCTGCGGGGCCCAGAGGTGGGAAACTGGCGTGGCAGCGTGAGCCCCCCCCTCAGCACCCCTCCTCTTGGATGTTCGTGGCACTGCTTGCCAGGCTTGCTCTGTCGTACGGGGTTCGTGCAGAAGGCATGGCTGCCCGTGCACGCCGGTCTCTGCCGGCGTTTTACCCATTACTTCGTAACATCAGATGCTCTGGCGTGTCCGGAAAGGTCATGCCTTAGAGATCCCCTGCCAGCTGTGTGCATCACCATCGTCAGGGCAGCCGGGCTCGGGCTGCCTCGGCCTTGGCTCTTCCAGCTGCTCAGAGGGAGAAGTTTCCTGAGGGGGGACAGAGCATCCTCTTCCCCCGAGTCACGGCTAGCAGGGCGCGGGGCAGGCGGATGGGAGGTGCGGTGCCGCTTGGACGTGCCCGGGGCTGGACGCTCTGATGGGAGCGCGGACCAGACGCTCTGGTAATGCTGCGTGTTATTGAGCAGATGGGCTGGAGCAGACCTGGGGTCGCTGGCTGGAAGCGGGCGGAAGATAATCCGAAGAGGCAAGTGTCTGTCAGCTGCTCAGGTGTTAGCAGAAGTTAATGAGAGTCTCGGTGTCTGATCTTGTGCAATCAATTCCTCTTCCTATCACTCTGCGAGAGGTGAATATCCATGCTGCTGTGATGCTGTAAACCCTGGGTGACGTGCCCGCTTCCAGCTTTGATGCCAAAGGAAATTGCTGGATAACATTGCTGTGCTGCTCGAGGCAGGGCAGGGGGAGTAATGTTATTCTCCTGGATGGCCCAGCTCAAAGGGAGGTTTCTATTTGAGGTAGCATCGCCTAAGAAAATCGCTCCCTCTCCTTCCACAAAATCAAATCGCTCCTTGGTTAGGAGGAAACATGCCACGCGATCAGGGAAGATGGATGCAGCGAGGAGCGTGCGTGGCGGGGGGGCGCGGTGAGCTGACGGCTTGTTTACTAAAAGCAGAAGACCTGCCAATTTTTCTTCTCCGAGCGCAGGCTTGTTTACAGAGCCCCAGCGCAGGGACAAGAGGGACCCTTGAACCCGCGCCCTGCAGCTGCTGCCCTGGCACCCTCGAGGCCGTGCGGGGTGAGTACCCAGCGCCGGGCGGGTGCTCCTGCCTGCAGAGGGAGTTGCTGGGGTGGGTGGGCAGGAGGGACCTTTTCGGGGGGCACTAAAGCCTCTAGAAATCTTCCCTCGTGGAGGAAGCAGCAGGACAAGGAAAGGCACGTCCCTCAGTTTGCCCTCTGATTATTTTCTGTCACTCAAACTCTGGGGTGGGTTTTCATTGCTCGCCATCAGTTATTGCTTTGCCAGCCTTGAGAAGGGGCCCGCGGGTGCTGTGTCATGTTTAGCTCCTGCTGTCGAAGGTGGACCCAGCGAGTCAAATTCCGGCACGTTTCTGGAAAGCCATGGAGGGGTCACTGGACTCCCCTCGCCGCTCGCAGGCGTAGAGCCAGGAGGCAGGGCGAGGGAACAGCGAGGCACCGCCGCAGCACGCGCGGAGACAAACAAGCCCAACACAACCAAAGCCAGCAGGCAGGGAGGGATGGGGATGGTGCTCCTCGCTGCGCTGGATGCAAATGTGACGAGCAAAGGAGATGTGCAACATTGCACCGGCTGCGGGATCCTTCTGAAATGCAAATCCCGACAAGGGGCCCGTCGGCGCTGACAGCAGCAGCGCGTCTGCCGGTACAAGACAGCCGTTCTGTACACAAACCAGCACAGATTTGCTACTGGTTATGGCTGCAGGTGACACCTGTATCTTTAATCCAAGGAGGGAAAAGCAGGCAGGTGGCTCCTGGAGCCCTGCTCTGCCCAGCCAGCCACCCTGACAGGGCAGGCGAGGGGCTGCTTGGGTGGCAGGGAAAAGCTGGCGGCGGCCACAGAGCGCTGGGGAGAAGATGCCTGTGGAAATCGGTCACTCTTTGGGCCTTCACTGCGATGTAGAAGTCGTGCTCTGAAAGAAGCGGAGGACTGGTGTCCTGTCCCTAGCCGGGCTCGTTAGCAGAGTCGTCATCTTACGACTGCATCAGGATTTAGCTACCGTTTTTTGAGCAAAGTGTTTTGACTTTAGCCTTTGAGGTGTATCCCTCCTGGAAAACCAGCTGAAGAGAGAAGCCTCTTCTGAAGGTGGCTGTGTGGGACGCGTGTGTGCCAGCGGTGTTTCACCTTCACCGGGCGTTTCTCAAAAGGCAGAGCGGTGGAGGACCCCTCCCCACCTCTACAGTGAGCACAGGCATCTCCCCTCTTCACCCGGGGAAGGGGAGCAGCCCAGCGGTGCCCCCAGTGCCAAGCACGGCGGCAGGCACGGCCCAGCCCAGCCTGCTGCCCCCCACTCGGGCAGGGAGGGGATCGGCCGCTGCTGTCCGGCACCCGCTGGGTCCCCCGTGGGGTTTGTCCGGGAGCTTTCCCTGGGAGGGGGCTGTGGTGGGGGAGATGCTACGGTGCCTTACATCCCCTCTTGTGCTATGTGCAGCTCAGGTGGCATCGGGAGCAATTGCTGTGCCCGTGAACGCCGCCTTGGCTTTCACCTTGAAAAGGAGAATTCCTCTCTCTAGAGCCAGAGATCCCAAAGGCAGCAGGAGTGTTGACCTCTTTACCCACAATGGGAGCAAGCTATTCTCCAAATAGCTTCAAAACCAAGGATGACGGACAGCCTTGACCGCTCCCAGGAGATTAGCGCGGGTTCTCACTTTACCCTTATGTGTCTGGTGGCAGCAGCAAACACGTCGAGGAGCACGGCTTCACTACGTGCCCTCCCTTTGGGGTCCCTGGCTGCACGGGGCAGGGGCGGCTGCAGCCAGGCTCTGACGTGCGGGGCCAGAGGGACGACGGCACCCGGAGCAGCCTGCGACAGCCGCCGGCTTGGACATCATGCCTGTGCTGCTTTGGCCTTAGCTTCGGATGCTCACTTGGGGACCGCCCTGGATCAGTCTGTAGGTGATGAAGCAGATCCCAGAGGGGGGCTTGCCTCCCTCTAGCATATCATGCTTGAGAGAAAAAAATAAAAGTAATTAGCTCAGGTGGAATCCAGGGCTGCAGCCTCAGGGAGCCCAGGAGGGGACTGGGGCTGAGCCCGGCCCCCGTGGGTCAGCCCCTGCCAGGGCTGTCCAGCCCAGGGGCGCCTCCGTGGCCCCTAACCGAGGCACTGGGGATGCTCCCCTCTGACTGCCGCTGCTCTGTGGCAGCCCCTCTGCACTGGCTGGTGCCTGGGTGTCGGTGGGTGCCAGGGATGGGGCAAAACTGGCAGACGATGAAAATTTGGACTCGGAGGATTTTCACTGAGCTGTGACCAGAAAAAAAAGAGGCATTTCAGTTGTCGTGTGCACTTCTCCTGCCCTCCTGGCAGCCCAGCCAGCTCAGGACCAGCCAGCATGTGCAGACACCATGGGGACATGGGAATTGCTGCGTTTTGGTGCTTTGAGAAACCAGGTCTTGAAAATCCCGCTCTGTGTGACGGGGGACACGGAGGAGGTGACCGGTGTGACTGCGGTGCCCGTTCGCAAAGCGGAGCAGAAAGAAGCAGCTGCTGTGCAGCCTGAGCCTTCTGCTGCTTGAGGTGATGCTTGTGCTGTCCTCGCTTTCTTGTTGCCTGAAACCCGTTTGTCTATTGGGCTGTTGCCCTTCCTCCCACCTGTGCCCGAGGAAGAGCAGGTCGGGCTGCTCCGCGTCTCGCATCTCTGCTCTTTTGCTGAGAGGAGTAAAGGGGCAGGGGAATTGCTGGATTTGTGCACAACCTCTGAGTGGCCTCAGACTTTCTGCTTTGCTTTGCTTTACCCTGCAGGGTCTTGTTCCTCTCATAACTGCACGTACTTCTCATCAGGTGCCTCGGGGCTTGTATGCTCCCATCTCTCGTGTTGCTGCGGTCTCCTTCAACGAGAGCAGTGCGGTTCGGGTTTGAAATACATAGCCATGAGCTTCATCTTGCGCTTGCTGCTGCAAAGGAGTTGGTCCCAGGGGTGCCTGCAGCCCCCCACCCATCCCATCCCTTGGCTCACGTAGTGAGAGGAGGGGTTTGCAGCCTCTTACTTGGCAAGCCTTGCAGACCCGCTCTGCGGAGCCCCGACTGCCTCCCCGCGATCGGTGCTGGATGGCCCCGAATCCCTCGCCCTCGCTCGCCGAGTGGTTTAATGGAAATCCAGCCAAGATCATCTTCCTGCAGCCACAGGGTGTGCAGAGCTGCCTCAGATGGCACGCTGGGTTTCTGCAGCTTCCAGCGAAGCCGAACAGCCCTTTGTCAGCTTTGGGAATTTAAGAGGCCCTTTCATGCCTGGGGGAGCCCAGGGCCAGGCTAACACAAGAGGCAGGGCCAGCGGGTATAAATTACCATTAGCTCCACTGGCTCTGTTTTACCAGCAGAGAAACCAGCCCCTCGGCTCTGTGCTCTTCCCACTGGCCACAGGGGAGCAGCGTGGGGGTCCCCCGAGCGCTGGTGATGCTTTGGGCCCCCACCGGGCTAAAAGTAGGTCAGGGAAGCGTGTTGGGGGTCTTTTTATACGTGCGCTTGTGGGTGTTTATAAAAGTGTTTAGCAGAAGCCAATACTCGATGCAGTGCAACCTCCAAGTGTTACTCATAATAAACGGGAAAAGGAAGGAATTGCCGTTAATAAAGGGGAGGCGTTGCTGTGCTGGTGGGGTGCAAGGTGGTGAGCGGCCGAGCCCCCCCGCTCCCTCCCCAGCCTGAAGCTGCCCGGGGCTGCCCTGCTGCTGCTTTTTCAGGGACAGCAGCCCCCAGCCCGCGTTCAGCCCGCTGCAGCCCCGCGGGGTGGGTGGCGTGGGAGCAGGGGTCTCATCGCTGCCTGCCAGCCCTCCCCGTCAACGCGGCAGCGAGGGGAAGCATGACCAAGCGCTGCCAGAGAGGGCTTAAACAGCTCAGTAATTACACCAGCTCCCCAAAGACCACGCTCTCTTGAACTATAGCCGTTACCCGATGATTCGAAAGACTCTCCGGGGACTCGGTGAGGACCGTTCAGCCATAATTACCCTGGCTGGCTGCCACTGCCAGGGGACCACAGGGCATCGCTCCAACTGTGCGATGGGCCAGTGCGTGGCGTTTGCCGCTCCCCAAGCTGGGGAGAGGGGGAGCCGGGGGGGTGTTGCACCGTTTCATTAGTGGGGAAGATTCCCCGCTAACAAAGTGTAAAGAGGGCCTTTCATTTTTTCCCCATTTTGGGCCCGTAAAGGAGGTGCTGGCAGGATTGCTCGCAGGGTGCAGGCAGCAGCCCGGGGCTCACCGGGTGGCCCTGCGATGCTGGGCTGTCCTGCCCCTGTCCCCCACGGCTCCCCTGGTTACGGGAGCGTGGAGAGGAGGAGTGAGGAGAAAGGGTGCCTTGCTCTGCGATAGACGGATGTATAATTTTATCATGCGTTACAGCATTTTGCCCTGGCAGCTTGTCACCGGCCAGGCTGTTAAAATTCCCTTGAAAAATGAGGGATCCATGGTAAATTACTGATTGTAGGATAGGAAAGGTAATCTGGCTACGTGTGATTGATCGCTCCGATACTGCAGCGTTCGGTGCTCTAGAAAACCCCGGTGAGAGATGCAGAGATAGCACCGTGCCATATTAACGGTACAGATGGCAGACAGCGGTGCCGGCACGCGGTGACGGGGGTATTGGGAGGCAGCAGTAAGACGGACAGATAGGGCACAGTGCGTCTGAGCGGTGGCAGACAGTGGCATAGAGAGGCTGCATCACCTGCGAGATGAGAGGACGGGCGCGAGCTGCTTTTAAGGGAGCTCCCGGAGCCCTCAGCGTGTTTGTGTCTGGGCTGTGCATCGCACAGCAAGCTTGCCGGTTGCTGCGTCCCACTCTGCCGAGCTGCTCGGGTTGTCCTCTGTCCTTCTGCTTGGGACGGGGAGGCCTCGACCGCCTGCGCCACAGCTCGCCGACGCTCGAGCACCGGCTGCCGGCAGGAGCCATGCGTGGGTCCCACTTCTTCCCCAGTGCCGGGTTTTGGGGGGAGCGAGGGCAGGAGCTGCAGGGACTGCAGGGCTTTCACCCGGCCGGTACGGCCCTCCCCACCACCAGGAAGGGGCCTCGGCCTCGGCAAGACCGTCAAATGAAGCGGCATCAAAAGGAAGAGCGGACCTCTTGGATTTGTTAAAATAAGTCAGGAATAAAAGGCACTTCTGGGAATTCAGTGTGCCGTTTCATATATTTGACCACACAAATTCTTAACAAAAGAAAACCCGGGCTTATTACATAGAAACATCAAACCAGCCAAGATAATTATCTCTAATTAGTGCTAATTTAAAAGTGAGGTCTGTTCTATAGCTGAATTGTTGCATATTTCATTAGTTCATTAGATGCTGAGCAGACAACGCAGATAAGAGAATCAGTTCATTGGGATGATATAAATTTCACCCTCCCTTCACCAGAAACAGCTTGCGGGTCCATCTTCGCAGCACAAATTATGTGCTGGGCCACATAGCCCAAACAAACTAACCCAGATGATTCTGTGGTTCATCCTCTGGGGAAAGGTCACTGAATACTGTATTAACTTTACAGAAATAAAAAAATAGAGGGAGAGAAACAAGCAGTTTGTCAGTCAATGTTATTATCTCGCTGTCTCTGCAAATATCAATCAATTAATTCCAGGTCTCCTTCAGTGCCCGAGTTGGGAAGAAAAATGTTGTGCACTTCAGACTCACGGCCGTGAAAGTGAGAAGTCACCAAAGCACCCTTCGGCGAGCTCGTCGCTCCCGCTGGCGCCTGGAGGAGCGCAGCTCCTGCTGGATTTTGTCCGGAGGGGCCAGTGGAGGATCTCCCCCAGGTCAGGGCGCGCTGACCGCCGCCACTGCCCGGCGGGCTCCGCAGAGCTCGGCTGTGCTGGAGCGGGCTGAGGGGGGCTGGTCTTGCCCTGGGGACCCTGCCGGGGGGGCTCCGGGACCTGGCCTCATCGTAGTCAGCGTGGGAAGGAGACCCTGACCCACGTGCGTGACCCTCCAGGTCTGCGCACACCCCAGGACTGGATGAAATGGGGGGACGGGCATCGTCCTGTCTTGCTCCAGATGCTCCAAGTCTGTCTGCTCTGGCCCTTTGCATTTCATTCCCATGACCAGTCATCATCTTCACCTTTTCCATCTCCTCTTCATCGCCTTTTCCATCTCTTGCCAGACCGGCTTGCTCCCAAGCAGGTCCTTCCTCTGGCCACCGCTAAACCGCAGCCTCCCATGCCAGCGAGGGTCTCCTTGCAGAGCAGGGGTGGGCAGCCGTGAGCTCTGCGGGTTCGCTTCATCTCCGGTTCCCCTCCCCGGGGCAGGGCTCGGCAGCCACTTCTGTTACTGGGGGAACAAACAGCTGGTTTAGGAAATTTTGGGTTCCCAAACCTCCGCTGGCTGCGGAGCTGCGTGCCATGGGACTTGCGGTCGGCCCAGAGGGACAGCTCTGAGCGACACCCGCAGCGATACCCAAAAAGGACCACGTAACAACGGAGACTTCTAACTCGACAGAGCTGTGCCTCATACAGAGCAGGAGCATCGCCTTTTGTAATAAACATAAATGCCAGCTCTTCCCTGAAGAGCATCTGGAGGAGACGGTGGCGTGATGTGCTGCGCATCTTCCCCTACCAGCTTCATGTGCAGAAGCCTCTGGATTGACTCTCACAGTCTTGAACCATTTACCTCCTGCCGCAATCCTGCCCGGTCCAGGGAAGCTGTGACTTATGAGATGAAGAGCAAAAATTGGCACTTAAGTGATGATGTGTGAGCAGGAATAAAGCATTTGACTTTCAGATCCACTTCAAGATTGCAGGAAAATAACCCTTTCCGCTTGTAAACTATACGTGAGCTAGGATCCTTGCAAGACAATAAAATACCCCTTCTCTTCACACTGCAGGTTTTTAATCAGATTAACCCGACTTTAGGAAGCTTTGAGCTGCAGCTACCGGTGGAGCGTGGGCCCGGCTCAACGCAAGGTATCGTCAGGTAAAAGGCAGGGGAACTCTTCATCCTCAAGAAGTTACTGAGCAGGAACACAGTAATTGGAGAAAGTTACTGCAGGTGTTTGAAGCTATAATTAATCTTTGAGAAAGAGAGGAAAGCTTCAGGTTCTTTGAAGGAGCAAACTTTGGAGCTTTAAAGCATTTCAGAAGAGTAAATTGAACAGGGATGAAACACGTGAAGGAAGAAACGGCGCCACAAAGTGCAGTTACAGCTTTGGGAAATCTGGGGAGGAGACAGCGGGGAAACCCCTCCGGGTGCCCTGGAGTGGAGGAAGCCAGCAGACGAGCACGGAGATGGGAGGGCATGGTCATGACTTGAGGGGGTGGGGGGAAGGCTAATGAATAATTTTAAAATGCCATTTATCAGCGTATTCCAGGAGTCAGACCCAAATCCCAGCCTTGGTTAGCTGGGAGGTTCCTGATGCCGAAATACTGTGGGGTTTCAGAAGTGCTGCTGGAGAGGCTGGACGTGGCTGGGTGAGTGCAGACAAGCCTGGCGACAGGAGATCGCCCGTGTGCCACTGAAAGCAGCCCCAGGTACAGTACCCAGAAGAATCAATTAGTTAATGGCTGCCATTACAGTCAGACAAGAATTGTGGAGATTTAATGAGCAGCAGTTTAACTTATTGATCAATCAGAAAGCTTTCCACTCTCACTAGCGCTCGCCTTATTAAACAGGCTGGTCCCTGCTCTCCCTCAGTGCTGACTGGTGCAAAGAGCAGGAACTGGGGAGCAGGAGCGCCGGGAACCGGCACAGTGACAGTGACTTGCCCGAGCGTCCTCTCAGTCCCATTCCCACAACACCATCCCGAGGGCTGCCTTGTTCCTCTGCCTCTCAGTTTCCCCATCCTCCCAACAGGGTACCCCGAAACCCGCTGCCTCCTACACAGAGGTCTGCTTTGCAGCACTGCCCAGTCTCACAGAGGGTCTTGCCTTCGCCCTCACGTCTCGGAGCCTTCCAGTAGTTCATTAAGCAAAGCTCTACACGTGCTCCCCCATCTTCACTCTACGAGAAGATTCACATGTACCAAAGCACTTGATTTCATGTAATCCTGCTTTAAACGTGCGTATCCTGAGGACGTAGTTCGAGAGTCTCTCTCTAAGAAGCTACCACTGTGGGAAGGTGCTCGGGCTTGTGACGGTCTCTTGGATGTCGGGAGGTGCTCCCCACAGGCTGGGAGCCACTCTCCAGAACTGTTCTCCTCCAGCCTCCCTTGTTGTCCTCCTTTGCCTCACCAGGTCTGGATCGAGGAAGGCTCTGCCAGAGCCGGCTCTGGGAAGCGACCACACAACGTAACGCCTGCGTGAAGTTGTCTGCTGCTCACATGTAAGACCTGAGCACAGGTCATCAGAGCAGCCCGCAGCAGAAGGACCCGAGGTCTGGCTCTTGTCGGTCTTGACATGAGCACAGTCTGGCTTTATGTTATTACCGCTTTGACAGCCAAACGTTGTTCCCAGCCACCCTGGGCTAAGGAAGGGACGCCAGGGACAAGCTGGGGAAAGAAGCTGCTCCACTGCTCGTTCCTCCAGCCCTCGCACCACCCTCTAACCGCCGGGCTCCTGCCTCCACGGGACACAGTCCTGCCCAGCGGGTGGGCAGCAAAGCCGGCAGCAACCCCCCAGACCTGGGGCTCTGGCATTTGCAACCCTCATGTAAAAAAGACAACCTCAAAGACAGTTCCAAATGCGGATCTGGCTGATGCTCTGCCCTACCCAAAGACACCCACGGCTCCGTGTCTCCCCATCCCCTGTCCTTCGTCCGGGTGCTCCTGCTCCCCGCTCGGCACCCCCCGTTATCCCTCGCTCTGTGTCTCCATCAGCTGTCACCAGAAGAAATGTTTAGATTTCATGCTCAATATTCTTGATGCAAGTCGAACATCAAAACCTCAGCAGGGTGCCTGGGAAAATCTAAGCGAGAATATCAGAGGAATCTGATTCTACAAAGCAAAAGAAATCACAAAAGCTGTGTTTGGGGATTGTTTTTTTCATCCTGGACCGTACATACAAATAATAAGTTTAGACTTGTTGTTTTTTTTTTATTATTATCACCCTTCCTGATATCAATCTCTCCTTTTCATTATAATAAATATTGATTTGTGCTGTTAGAGAACAACTTCTCCTATCTGCTGCTTATCTCTCCGCAGGCGCAGCGCTGGGGACACGGACAGCAGGATTCATCGTCCCTGGGAACACCCGCCCTGCTGCAATCCCACCACCCCCCAGCAGCACAGGAGGGCCAAAGAGCCAGGAGATTTTGGAGAGCGTAAGTTATGCCTTGGGTTCATCTGTATGGAGCTGGGCTGCCGAATCGTGGCTGTGATCCTCTGCATCTGGAGGGGATGGGGAAAACAGCCCCCGAAGGGTTGCTTCTTTCCTTCTCTCTCCTGCCACAGGGCAGGACAAACACCTTTATAAACTGCTGGTTATGGTTTTTCTTGCTGGTGAACGTTTTCTGACTCCACGGTGTCTTCAGGGCAATGGCCTCGTTCCTTTGGTGTGCCTGTATAGCTCCTGGCACAGCTCTTGTGCCACGTTAATGATCTTCCAAGTGGAATTTGCTTTGTGCCAGCAGAAATGCACTCAGGTTAGTGTAAGAAGTGAAATAAAAATAGCTCCTTTCCCCAGAAGAGCTCTCTGGTTATACAAGATGGATGAAAACGCGGAGCAGAGGGAAGGCTACCGCCACGGGCTGGTTCGTGAAGCCGGCCCTGCATGAGCAGCCGGGCAGAAGTGCAGCTGTAACACGGGGGTAGATTCGGGAAGGGGGCAGCTGGGAGAGCCCGGGAAAAGAGCGTTGGTTGGGAAAAAAGCACCAGGCAGCTGGGAGGAGGAAGAGGAGGAG